>VSMD01037257.1:0-12922 GCA_008750895.1 Mirza zaza
TAATGGTGAAAGGGAAGATCCAACAAGAAGATTTAACAATTCTTAATATCTACGCACCCAATACAGGAGCACCCAATTACTTAAAGCAAACCTTGTCTAATATAAACACCTTGTTACATAACACTACCATAGTAGCAGGGGATTTCAACACCCCATTGAATGATCTGGATACATGCTCCAAACAGAAAATAAGCAAAGAAATAATGGACCTGAATAAAGCCCTTGATCAAAAAGGTCTGACAGATCTCTATAGAGCATTCCATCCAAACAAACTTGAATTTACATTTATTCAGCAGCCCATGGAACCTACTCCAAAATTGGTCACCTCCTAGGCCACAAATCAGATCTCAAAAAATTCAAGAAAATAGAAATTATACCTTGTATCTTCTCTGACCATAATGGTATAAAATTACAGTTCAATTCCTATAGAAACACTCAACCCCTCACAAAATCATGGAAACGAAACAATCTATTATTGAAAAATTATTGGGTAAAGGAAGAAATTCAGAGGGAAATCAAGAATTTCTTCAAACAAATTGATAACGGTGATACCTCTTACCAAAACCTGTGGGATAGAGCAAAAGCTTACCTGAGAGGAAAACTAATAGCAATTAACGCTCACATCCAAAAAACAGGAAGCTTAGATACTGACAACCTAATGAATAAGCTCAAGGAATTGGAAAAAGAAGAGCAAAGAATTTCTAATCCTAATAGAAGAAAAGAAATAGCAAAGATCAAAGCAGAACTGAATGAAATGGAGAACAAGAGAATTATACTAAAAATCAGCAAAACCAGAAGCTGGTTTTTTGAAAAGATAAACAAAATCAATGGCCCTCTTGCTAGATTGACAAGGACCCAAAGGAAAAGAACTGTAATAAACTCAATAAGAAATCAAAAAGGAGAGATCACAACAGATACCAAATAAATACAAAACATTATATTTGACTATTATAAAAAACTATATGCCCAAAAACTACAGAACGAAGACAAAATGGACAAATTCTTGGATTCATACAACCTCCCTAAGATCACGCAGGAGGCAACAGAATTCCTAAACAGACCAATCTCAAGCTCAGAAATTGAAGCAGTAATTAAAAACCTGCCCAAAGGGAAAAGTCCTGGGCCAGATGGTTACACTTCAGAGTTCCACCAAATATACAAATATGAACTCATACCTATACTACAGAAACTATTCCACACCATTGAGAAGGATGGTATCCTTAGTAACTCATTCTCCGAAGCCAATATCACCTTGATACCAACGCCAGGAAAGGACACAACAAAAAAAGAAAATTACAGACCAATATCCCTCATGAATACGGATGCAAAAATCCTAAATAAAATTTTAGCAAATAGAATTCAGCAGCACATCAAAAATATTATTCATAATGACCAGGTGGGCTTTATTCCAGAGATGCAAGGATGGTTCAACATACACAAGTCTATAAATGCAATTCACTTCATAAATAAAATCAAGAACAAATACCATCTGATTCTGTCAATAGATGCAGAAAAAGCATTTGACAAAGTCCAAAACACCTTGATGATAAAAACTCTTAACAATATAGGCATAGATGGCTCTTACTGTTAGCTTATCAAATCCATCTATGACAAACCCACTGCTAATATCATTCTAAATGGGGCAAAATTGAAATCTTTCCACCTTCGATCCAGAACTAGACAAGGATTCCCACTATCTCCTCTCCTATGCAACATAGTGCTTGAAGTCCTAGCGATAGCAATCTGGCAGGAGAAGGGTATTAAGTGCATTCGAGTGGGGGCAGATGAAATCAAACTCTCGGTCTTCGTCGATGATATGATATTATACCTAGAAAACCCCATGGACTCTTCCAAGAGACTCTTAGACTTGATACTGAATTTGGTAAAGTTTCAGGTTATAAAATCAATATACACAAATCAGAAGCATTCATATGTGCCAAGAACCATCAAGCAGAAACTCAAATCAAAAACGCAATACCCTTTACTATAGCCCCAAGGAAAATTAAATATCTAGGAGTATACCTAATGAAAGATACAAAAGATTTATACAAGGAGAACTACAAAACACTAAAAAAAGAAATTGCAGAAGACTTAAAAAGATGGGAAAATCTATTTTGTTCATGGATTGGTAGAATCAATATAGTTAAAATGTCAATATTACTTAAAGTGATCTACAGAATCAATGCAATCCCCATCAAAATACCATCAGCATTCTTTACAGATCTAGAAAAAAATAATTCTTCACTTTGTATGTAACCAGAAAAAAACTCGTATAGCCAAAGCAATCTTAAATAAAAAGAACAAACTGGGAGGCATCAGTCTTCCTGACTTTAAGCTGTACTATATATCAATAATAGTTAAATCAGCCTGGTACTGGCACTAGAACAGAAGCATTGATATTTGGAATACATCTGAGATACCAGAGATGAAACCATTAGTATACGGTAATCTAATCTTTGACAAAGCTGACAAAAATATACATTGGGGAAAAGAATCTCTCTTCAATAAATGGTGCTGGGAAAACTGGTTAGCTACATGCAGAAGAGTGAATCAGGATCCCTACCTCTCACCTCTCACAAAAATTCACTAAAATGGATAACAGAGTTAAACTTAAGGCATAAAACTTTAAGAACCCTAGAAGAAGATGTTGGGAAAAACCTATCAGACATTGGCCTAGGCAAAGGATTTTTGAGGAAGACCTCCAAGGCAATCACTGCAGCATTAAAAATAAACAAATGGGATCTGATCAAATTATAAGTGTCTGCACAGCCAAGGAAACCATCAGTAGAGCTAATAGACAACCCACAGAGTGGGAGAAAATATTTGCTCTCTACACTCTGATAAAGGTCTAATAACAAGAATCTATCTACAACTTAAAAGAATAAACAAGAAAAAATCAAACAATCCCATCAAGAAATGCGTGACAGAAATGAAAAGAAACTTCTCCAAAGAAGACAGAATAATGGCCTGCAAACATATAAAAAATGATCAACATCTCTAATCATTAGAGAAATGCAAATCAAAACCTCAATGAGATATCACCTAACCCCAGTAAGAATGGCCTATATCAAGAAATCCCAAAACAACAAATGCTGGCAAGGATGGGGAGAGACAGGAACACTCTTACACTGCTGGTAGGACTGCAAATTAGTGCAACCTTTGTGGAAAAGAATCTGGAAATACCTCAAACAGCTAGAAATAGAAATACCATTCGACCCAGCAATAGCATTGTTGGGCATCTACCCAAAAGAGCATTCTATTATAAAGACATTCTATTATAAAGAATTCTATTATAAAGACATCTGCACCCGAATGTTTATGGCAGCATAATTCACTATTGCACGGTCATGGAAACAACCGAAGTGCCCGTCAATTCATGAGTGGATAATTAAAATGTGGTATACGCTCACAATGGAATATTACTCAATCCTAAGAAATGACTGTGAGCTAGCACCGTCTATGCTATCCTGGATTAATCTTAAGCCCGTTATCCAAAGTGAGGCGACACAAGACATGGAAAATGGGCCCCACATCTACTCGCCATCAAATTGGTACTGACTGATTAAAACTATGGTTTTCAAATGGTAGCATGCTCACCAGGGATTCAGGAGCGGCGGGGACCCAATCTTAGGGATATAGCGAGCATTTTTGAGGGGAAGGGCATAACTCTAACCCTTCTTAGAGAGAGGCAAAGATATACAATGTAACCAAAATGTCAAAAAAAAAAAAAAAACAAAAACGTTTTATCAGGTGGTAAGCAGGCGGTAGGGGGGAGGAGGAAAGGGGTTTATGCTTACATAAAAAAAAAAAGAACAATGGCATGGTGACTTCAGCACAATCTCGTTAAACTGAAAAAATGTAAACATTTCTCTCTAGAGAATGCTATTAAAGGTTAGTGGATGTCAAGTCCTCCATTGACTGGGCCTGGAAGAGTGAAAATCTACATCATTTTCTGAATTAAAGAAGGATAATATCAATATGTATTCATTTCACTACTCTTTATAATGTACAAGCACATGAATAATTAAACCCTAATATGTCTATAATTATAAAATATTACATGCCCATCATAAAACATTTAAAAGACATAAACTGTCTTATATGAATTATAAAACTTGTCAGTAATCTTAGCCCTAAAGGAAATTCGGAGTTAAACATTCTGATTATATTGTTCAAGTTTCTCTACTGGGACCTCCCCTGCTCTTGTCATTTTTTAACAGTTCATCTAAAATTTTTACTACTGGTCATCTGGAAGAATCTGAGAAGTAGCAGGTCTTTGTTCCTGCTCCCAAAGCTGCATCCTCTGCTGAATAGGGTCATGGAGCCCCCAGCTCAAGCCTCATCTGATCCACTGACAGGCTGTTATGTCATATCCAGGGAAGTGGTGGGCCCATCTCCCTCCTAGGAGGAGCTGTGAGCTTCCCCACCCAGGGCTGGATCCCTAGGATCAGGCAGTGTAGTGAACCAGCCCTCAGCAGGGAGTATAAAGGCCACCTGGGTGGCCATGGCTTAGGTCTGCACTGCTGCACTTGCAGGCCCCAGCAGCCAGGTGAGCTCAGAGAGCTGCTCCCAGATCAGTGGAAAATGTATCTGCTGTGTCCATGCCCAGGTTATGTGTTGGTAAATGGCCTCAGATATTGCATGGAGGAGGTCACCAGTCCTTTGTAGTGGCAGCAGGTAATCTGGGAACTACAATGTGGGCCACTTACTGCACCCACTGTGGGCCCCTAGGGGACCCCCTACCACAGGAATCACAGGTCTCCTCAATTTCACTTCTGTGTACAATGTCTGAAGCCTTTGGTTTATTTTCCAAAGTCAAGCTGGGCTCATCTTCTAGACAGTACTCTGTGCAGGACACATGTGAGTGAGAGACTCATCAGAACAGTGTCCAAGGATGCTCATTCTGGAGCCTCCCCATGTACCTTCAGGTGAACCCCACTTGTCTTTCCTCTTCATGACCCCCTCATTCTCCCTGATGAAGCAAGGATGAACCCCTCCTGAAAGCTCTCTGGATGCAGGATGCGAAAATCCTCTCAGCACTGAGAAACACCCATTCTGCCTAAGCCCTGCACGAGTTACCTGCTGGCCTGCCCTTTGGGGCAAAAATGCAAAATTCTACATGCTTCTCTGTCTTGGCAGCTGCTATTGGAACTGATTTTATTCTTCTTGAAGTTCTCTCATCTGAGGTGGCTCCTGAATCTGTGGATAAAATGAGAGTTTGAGTGAGTGCCTCCAACTGAACAACTTAGAAACCCTAGTACCTCCTGGGTAATCAGGAGAGAAGTTGTCACCAAAACTTGGTTCTACCCCATTCTCCAGGGTCCATGATCTGAGAGGCCCTGGCTGCCAAAGAACTTCCCACTTTCCATCCCAGGAGAAACTGTCAATCTGTCCCCTGTCCCTTCTCACCTGAAAGAGTCAACTCTTACTTTATCTAGCAGTGCTGTTTCTGGTTTGAGCTTATTTTCTTTGGAAATTTTTATTTGCATTGGTCTCTAATAATAGTTCAAAAGGAAGATTAGGTGACTCAACTGTCATGACACACAGAGTCCCATAGTCTACCTCTGATGCATATTTGTAGGTCATTCCCTCAACTGAGGCTGTTCAGTCTGTGTCAAAAGTGAAGAGGAAAAAATAAAGATCCAGGGGATCATTTCTTTATTTCTAAAAGCCCCCCTAATGGCTATAAGCCATTTCCCATCTCCAATCTCAGAATGAAACACATTCAGTATCCCTGACTCCACCTTTCCTTCCAGCCTCCATGTGAACAGCCCAAGGCCTTTGGATGTGATTCTCACTGGAATGGAAATAGAGTGTCTTACCTAGGACTTCACATGTTTTTGTTTTGTTTTTTTTTCTCTTTATCTGGTCCTTTTTCTGTAAAGCAGATCTGTTGAAATGGGGGCTTGTCAGTGGGGCATTGGATGGAGGGGAAGTAGGGATCTGGGTCTTCAGTTCCCAAATCCATCTTGAAGCTCCAGTGAAAAGTTCCCTCTCTTATATGTCCAGATTCAGAGTGTGTATTCTTCTGCTGGATCTTCCTTTTATAAGCAGGTGTGGCTGAATAAATTTCTCCTTTCTGCCACTCATCATAGCTTCAATAAGGAATGTTTCAAGTTGTGATTGCACTGAGGACCTAGAAACAGATAAGGGGCGATGTTTTGGGGGGTCTTGTCATGGTGTTGTAAAGTAGGATATCAAAGCCAGGGGTCACAGGGACAGGAATACAGGGGACTCATCCCCATCTGATTTCTGGCTCAATTCCCATCCAGAAGTACTTAAGACCTTGCCCATATTTGAAGATGCAGAATTAAACAGACCACATTTTGACACATGTATACATTTTGCACATGAAGAAAATAATATATAATGTTAAAATTATATACATATATGTTATAATTTATCAAATACTTAGGAATGACCAATGTTAAATATATTGGATTATATTAGATATACACATATGTTATAAATGATAATGCAGAGAAAAAGTAAAAACAAAATATTCTTTCTCATCTTCAAAGTGAGGGAGATGATTAGATCAAACGTGATTGCTTTGAATTGATTAGAACCAATGCTAGGTCTGGGCATGGTGGCTCATGCCTGTAATCCTAGCACTCAGGGAGGCCAAGGAGAGAAGATTGCTTGAGCTCAGGAGTTTGAACCAGCCTGGGCAAGAGTGAGACCCCATCTCTACTAAAAAATAGAAAGAAATTTGGCCAGGCAACTAAAAATATAAAAAAATTCAGCCTGGCATAGTGGCATACACCTGTATTCCCAGCTATTAGGGAGGCTGAGGCAGGAGGATCATTTGAGCCCAGGAGTTTGAGGTTGCTGTGAGCTAAGCTGATGCCATGACACTCTACCAGGCAGCAGAGCAAGACTTTGTCTCAAAAAAAATGCTAACCTAAGTAACTGCTGATTCTAGAGGCAGCAAATAGTCCAGCTGGAGAGGAGAATCTCCCCTCTACCTCACTTCAGTCATCCTGGGGTTCCACTGTGTTCTGTAGAATTTATTCAACATCCATAATCTGAGCCAATAAATTCAGCTGGATTATTATCATTCTTACACCTTTTGGTCCATTTTCCTTGTATTTCTGTTCACAGTGGGTACAGATATGACTAGTGCATTATGAGTTTTCAGAGACCTAATGGGCCACTTGTCTGTTTCTTGTCCTAAAAAAATACACAAATCCAAAAAGCCTGTCATAACATTAACCTTTGAAAGCTGCCCATGATCAATGCTGACTTACTGACCTCCCTACTTATTAACCCACATAAAATGTGGAATGAAGGATTTTCAGGTTTTAGGACACATGATAAAGATATGGAGGTGTTCAGTGAAGTGTGAGGTGGGGCCCTGTCCCACAGCCCTTAGGCACAAATAAGAAAAACAAGGGGAATATGCAGCCAAAGGATCCCTGGCAACTTCAGACAATGGGTCTGTATACCATGACTGACAGAAGAAACAATGGCAAAGGTGAGACATCTGAAGGACTGAAATCATCCTTGAACCTTCCAGTGTCTCCCATTTACTCTGTGTCTGCAGCCTGCTCCAAACATGGATAGAGGAACTAAGTAAAAATACACAAAGAGCACAGTATACTCCAGAATTCCTCACTCTGGAGCACATGATACACCTGGAGGGTCATTTTAGGTGGGATATGGGGATATCTTGAAACTGTGTATGCCAGATAGAATAGCAATGGATTCCAAATGAAAGTGTATCTTGATTGTACATCAAAACATTATAGGGGTGGGGCTGTCTGGAGTTGGGGAATGGTATAATACGAGGGTAGGAGAAACTTTGGCAAAGTTTGCAAGACCTTCGGTGCTTTCAAATATGAGCCAGAACTCTACTCTTTCTTTCCATCTCCCAATGGAAACAGGAAGTTGAGATATGTCCACACACTTAACATAAATTGTTCTATAGCAAGAAGAGCTGCAAAGGAAGATCCTTACTGTAGAATATTCCCAGGAGATTTCAACTGAAGCATCAGCAAACTGAAAGGAAATGGACTCTGAGGGTGTTTCTTTCCTCTAGTTCCCTGCTTGTTTCGTCCTCATGGGTTCCCTGGTTTGTTTTATTTCTGTGACCTTCTGGGGTGGGGCTTATCTTAAAAACCCAGGATGACCAAAAGTATTCCTCACATATGTGTAGTTTTCTCTTCCTCTTTCTCCTCCTCCTCCTCATTTTCCTTTTTTTGCTATTATTTACATATCCACCAACAACATGATAGTGTGGGCACTTTGGTGCAGATGTTCAAGTGTTCTTATCAGATGCCTTCCAGAATGTAGAATCCTATATGCAAGAACATGCATCTTTTAAGTTTTGATACATATTCCTTAATTATTCTTCAAAAGTTCTTTGGTCCTTTATACTGTGTGTAAGCATGTACAAACTACTGATCATAAAAAGATATAGGATTAGGAACCACTTAATTTTAAAATCTGATGGTCACACAAAACACATATATTTTTAATTTAATTTATTTCTTCCAACCACCATTGAAGTTGGATGCTTCTTTATGTGGGAAATGACCATTTCCACTTTTTTTATTTCAAGAAAATATGAGAGTACAAACATTTTGGTTGCATTTTATATTTGTCTCTCCCTATCAAGGGTTAGAGGTAAGCCTTTACCCTTCACAATGCTCACCACATCCCTAAGATGTGGTCTACCCTACCCCCAGAATCCCTAGTGAACACTACCACCATGTGAGTACTATAGTGTTAATCGGTCAGTACCAATTCAGATAATGGGCTCAAGCTCAATCCAAGACAATATAAGTGGTGCTAGCTCACTGTCGTTTCTTAGAATTGAGTAATATTCCATTGTAAACATATGCCAAATTTTAATAATCCACTCATGAATTGATGGGCACTTGGGTTGTTTCCACATCCTCGCAATAGTGAATTGTGCTGCCATAAACATTCAGGTGCAAGTGTCTTTGTTACAGAATGTCATATGCTTTTTTGGGTAGATGCCTAATAATGCTATTGCTGGGTCGAATGGTATTTCTATTTTTAGCTCTTTGAGGTATCTCCAAATTCTTTTCTACAAAGGTTACACTAATTTGCAGCCCCACCAGTAGTGTAAGAGTGTTCCTGTCTCTCCACATCCTCGCCAGCATTTGTTGTTTTGGGATTTTTTAATAGAGGCCAATCTTACTGGGGTTAGGTGATATCTCACTGTGGTTTTGATTTGCATTTCTCTAATGATTAGAGATGTTGAGCATTTTTTTATATGTTTGCTGGCCATTACTCTGTCTTCTTTGGAAAAGTTTCTGTTCATTTCCGTTGCCCATTTCTTGATGGGGTTGTTTGATTTTTTTCTTGCTAATTCTTTTGAGCTCTACATAGATTCTTGTTATCAGACCTTTATCAGAAGTGTAGAGAGAAAATATTTTCTCCCATTCTCTAGGTTGTCTATTTGCTCTGATGATAGTTTCCTTGGCTGTGAAGAAGCTTTTTAATTTGATCAGATCCCATTTGCCTTTTTTTTTTTTTCTGTGAAATGTTTTCATAGGTCCTGTATCTGGTTTTTTTTTAATTGTTTGTGTTTTTACTCTTTATTGTGAGGGGTTCCTAACATATTTTATTTGAATGCTGTCCCTCTCACATCATCCTAGCAAGCTGATGTCTGTCTATACATTCAAGAATAGATCTGACCTGGATCTGGTTTCACAAATTAGCCAGTTGTAAAGAAACCTGAGATGTGATCCATAACCCTGGCAGAGCATCCCATCAAGACAAAAATTGGGCTTCCTCTCACCTCATGAACAGGTAAAAGAGGGGAAGTGGATTTTTCCATTGGCCCATGTTGCATCCAAGCATTTTGGCCAGGACTGAACATTCATTGCCAAGATAACAGTAAACAGGCCTGATGTTTGCTCTCATGATGTTCCCCAGATGCCACCAAGACATTTGTCCTGGCCATTTTCTCAACCTCTGGCAAAATGTGCCGATGTGAATGGAATCCCAGCTTTCTGCTTGCCAAGTATGTATGGGGTCAGGCCTCTAAATTGAACAATCAGGCACCAGGCAAAAGATATTCTCAGGTTCCAAACCAGATCATCCAAAACAACCCAAATCTGCTTTAATAATAGAAATAATTAACAAAATAGAATTTATATCTTTTCAAAATTGACATGCATAAAAAAATATTTACAGCCACTTAAAAAATATGCATAAAACTTGCAAATATGAAATTAGACTAGCATAAAACAGCACATTCTGTGTTATTTTATTTGTTTAAAGGCTAATAAGCAAAACAAATTCAGAAGTTTGATTTTTTTTTTTTTTTACCATTGAGGAAGAAAGTATGGATTTGGAATTATAATATGAGGGGTCTCATGGAGGGTTTGTCATATTTTTTTTTTCTTGTGACCACTGGTAGCTGGGTGTGCTCCTTTCAGATACTTCCTTAGTATATTCCAGTTGAGTATATCTTATCCAAAATGCTTGGGACCACAGGTGTTTCAAATTTTAGATTTTTTAAATTTTGGAATATCTGCACATACATAATAAGATATCTTGGGGTTGGGACACAAGTCCAAACATAAAATTTATTTATGTTTTATGTATACCTTATACACATGACCTGAATGTAATTTTATAGAATATGTTTAAATAATTTTGTTCATGAAGCAGAGTTTTTGTACATTAAATCATAAGAAAGCAAAAATGTTAGTATATCAACCATCCATGTGGACAATCTGTGGTTGTATGGAATCACCGTCATTCCTAATTGTTTACTAATAAGCAATAATTTTCTTATATATTTGTAGTTAAAGAAAATTACATACCATTAATGAAGTAAAAAGACAATATGTGTTCAGGGTAGCTAAGTAACACAGTAGCATCACCAGAATACCCGTTTCAGCGTTTAAACAATAGCAACAGCAAACAGTAGCAGGCTTTCAGTTTCTACAAATGATCTGTGATTTGATTAAAAGATTGCTGCACACTGTATTTTTTTTTGAGAAGAAACATTAAAGCAATCAAGAGACTATGAGTTGCTTTTGTGAAGGGAATTGAGTCTTTAATTTGGTTCTCAATTTGATTGTTGTTGGTGTATATGAATGCCTCTGATTTCTGTGCATTGATATTGTATCCTGAGACTTTACTAAATTCATTTATCAGTTCCAGGAGTTTCTTGGTTGAATCTTTGGGGTTTTCTAAATATAATATCATATCATCAGCAAACAGTGAAAGTTTGATGTCTTCTGCCCCCATTTGGATACCTTTAATTCCAGTTTCCTATCTGATTGCTGTAGCCAGGACTTCCAGCACTATGTTGAATAGAAGTGGAGACAGTGGGAAGCCTTGTCTGGTTAAAGTACCTAGTAATATACTTAACCAAGGAGGTAAAAGACATCTACAGGGAGAACTATGAAACACTGAGGAAGGAAATAGCAGAGGATGTAAATAGATGGAAATCCATACCATGCTTGTGGATCGGCAGACTCAACATCATTAAAATGTCTATGATACCCAAACTCATCTACAGATTCAATGCAATACCTATTAAAATCCCATCAGCATTCTTCACAGATATAGAAAAAATAATTTTACACTTGGTATGGAACCAAAGAAGACCCTGAATATCAAAAGCAATTCTAGGCAACAAAAACAAAATGGGAGGTATTAATATGCCAAATATCAAACTATACTACAAAGCTGCAGTAATTAAAACAATCTGGTATTGGCACAAAAATAGGAATATTTATCAGTGGAACAGATCTGAGAATCCTGATATAAAACCATCCTCATATAGCCATCTAATCTTTGACAAAGTAGACAAAAACATACGCTGGGGAAAAGAATCCCTTTTCAATAAATGGTGCTGGGAAAACTGCATAGCCACTTGTAGAAGGCTAAAGCAGGACCCACACATTTCACCTCTCACAAAATTCAACTCATGCTGGATAACAGACTCAAACCTAAAGTACGAAACTATTAGAATTCTAGAGGAAAATGTTGGAAACACTCTCCTAGACATCGGCCTAGGCAAAGAGTTTATGAAGATGTCTCCAAGGCAATCACAGCAGCAACAAAAATAAATAAATGAGACATGATCAAACTAAAAATCTTCTGCACAGCCAAAGAAACAGTCATGAAAGTAAACAGACAACCTACAGAGTGGGAGAAAATTTTTGCATCCAACGCATCTGATAAGGGGCTGATAACTAAATATACTTAGAAGTCAGGAAAGTCAGCAAGAAAAAATCAAATAACCCTATTAAAAAGTGGGCAAAGGACTTGAACAGAAACTTTTCTAAAGAAGACAGAAGAATGGCCAACAAACATATGAAAAAATGCTCAACATCTCTAATCATCAGGGAAATGCAAATCAAAACCACAATGAGATATCACTTAACTCCGGTAAGAATGGCCTTTATCAAAAAGTCTCCAAACAATAAATGCTGGCGTGGATGCGGAGAGAGGGGAACACTCCTACACTGCTGGTGGGACTGAAAACTAGTTCAACCTCTGTGGAAAGCAATATGGAGATACCTTAAAGCGATACAAGTGGAACTACCATTTGATCCAGCAATCCCATTACTGGGCATCTACCCAAAAGATCCAATGACACTCTACAAAAAAGACACCTGCACTCGAATGTTTATAGCAGCACAATTCATGATCGCAAGGCTGTGGAAACAGCCCAAGTGCCCATCATTCCAAGAATGGATTAATAAAATGTGGTATATGTATACCATGGAGTACTATTCAGCTCTAAGAAACAACGGTGATATAGCACATCTTATATTTTCCTGGTTAGAGCTGGAACCCATACCACTAAGTGAATTATCCCAAGAATGGAAAAACAAGCACCACATATACTCATCAGCAAACTGGTATTAACTGAGCAGCACCTAAGTGGACACATAGGTACTACAGTAATAGGGTATTGGGCAGA
>VSMD01037261.1:0-49204 GCA_008750895.1 Mirza zaza
TGTGGGAGTGTCTGCCTGCGTGTGGGGGTCTCTGCCTGTGTGTGGGAGTGTCTGCCTGGGTGTGGGAGTGTCTGCCTGGGTGCGGGAGTGTCTGACTGGATGCGGGAGTGTCTGCCTGGTTATGCAGGAGTGTCTGCCTGTGTGTGGGGGTCTCTACCTGGGTGTGGGAGTGTCTGCCTGTGTGTGGGGGTCTCTGCCTGGGTGCGGGAGTGTCTGCCTGCGTGTGGGGGTCTCTGCCTGGGTGCAGGAGTGTCTGCCTGGGTGTGGGAGTGTCTGCCTGGGTGCAGGAGTGTCTGCCTACGTGTGGGAGTCTCTGCCTGCGTGTGGGGGTGCCGGGCTGCAGAGAGGCCAGAGGGCTGGGTGGTGGGAGGGGGTCAGCAGCTCCCGGGTGACCTGCTTGGTGCCCGGGGCCACCGCTTCTTCTCCCTTCCCTGCCCAAGACCTGCCCCAAAGGCCCACCCACCCCAGCCTCACTTGGGGGTCACCCGTGGAGACCAGACAGGACAAAGACCGTTTCCTGCGGCCAGGAGAGTCCTGGAGGGGCCAGGGTCCCGAAAGATGGCTGTGGCTGTGGGGGGTGGCCCAGTGGTCTCGAGGGGGACAAGCCGGCTGGGTCAGCGTTGGGGCCTCCCCTGTCCTGTCCACAGGGGTGGTCTGGGCCATTCGAGGTCTGGGTGGCCGAGGTGAAGACAGCGGCCAGGGTACCCCGGGGCTGGTCTGGGCCTATCCCCGCTCCCCGACACTCCCTATCTTCACTCTGAGCCCGGGACCCGCCTTCCCGAGGGAGAGGGCTGCCAGGGGCCCCAGGACGGGGCCAGCTGGGGCTGCAGTCCGGGAGGGGAAGGGGCTGAGCAGCAGGACCGCGCCAGGCGCCTCCCTGGCCCCGTCCCAGCCCAGGCACCCTCACAGCGTCCTCCTCAGCCCAGCACTCCCGCAGGCCTTGGGGTCAGTTCCCAGGTCCCGCCTGACCCGGGGGGCGTCGGGGCTGCCATCGCCCCTCCGTGAGTCCTCACTTCCGGCGTGATGCGTGTGTGCGGCCGGGCCTGGGTTCGAAGTCGGGGCTCCTCTCCGGGGCTCCCTTGGGCAAGTGGCTCAGCCTTCCTGGGCCTCAGTTTCCTCATCTCCGAGAGAGGCCGTGGATCCCTGCCTGGGGGGAGGTGGGGGGCTGCAGGGTGGGAGGAGCCGGTGGGGGCGAGGCTTCCTCGGGCCCCACCCCCGGTCGGCGCCGTGAGCTGGGACTGGTCTGGAGCTGTCCTGGGCTTGGATGCGAGCGCCTGGTCCCAGGGCGTGGGGGACGTGGGGGGTACCCCCTCGCGCCCCCCCAGTCAGGGCCCCAGAGCCAGGCAGGCTCCAGCCCCGGGCTCCCAAGGGGCCAGAACTGCCTTGCTGAAGCCGGGGGGTCTGCGGGGGCCCCCAGTTTCCCTCCACAACCCCCCGAGAGACCCTGACCACTCGCCGGGGTACGGCGCTGAGGCCGGCGGCGAAGGGAAGGCCGTCCCCCCACCCCTGTGGCCTCAGACCCCAGCCCGGGCAAGACTGGGGTCCCCCACCCCGCCAGGGAGCGATTCCCCAGCTGCCACTCAGGAGCGGGAGGGCGGGCGCGGGCGCGAGGCTGGAGCGCTATTAGTTACGCTCTCCCTGCGGCCTGAGAGCCACTCCGCCACAAACCTCCGTCCCCAGACACGGCAGCACCGGGAAAATGGATCGCCCGGCTGCCCTGAATAATTTATGCCCGGATTACACACCGCGTGGGGGGAGAGGTGACAGGCGCGGCCTGGAGCCCAGGACAGAGACCAGCCACCCACAGGGCCTCCCAGGGCCCGCCTGTGCCGTGCTGAGCGCAGGGAGTCCCCGAGCCCAGGCAGCTCCCCGGGGACGGTCCGGCCTTGGGGGTGAGCCCTGGCACCCCGGGCACTGGAGGGTGAAGCTCAGAGCCTCAGCGCCGAACAGGCAGCCCCCGGCACCCGCCGTCCTCGGGAGAAGCCGGCCTCAGCCTCCCACAGCCCCGAACCCGGACACAGGCGGGCAGGGAAGCATCACCTGCAGGCCTGGCCCCCAGCACCCCCAGGACCCCCCAGGCCAGGCTGTGGGGTTTGGGGCAGGAGATGGGCCTGGCCGTGGGGAGCCGGGCGGGGCGGGCCCCTCTGCTGCTAGCAGGGTGCCACTCCTGCTGAGGCCGCGGACACCAGGACAGCTTGCCCACAGCCCTGGGGGCCTCGGTCCGCCCTGGGCCACGGCAGGGGCTGGCAGGGGTGGGGGTCCCGTGCCAGCCCTGGGCCGGCTTCTCTAGGCCTCCAGCCTCCCCGGGACCCCCCATGAGGACGCGTGCCAGGCCAGCTCCCCTCAAGGAAGCTGAGCTGGGAGGGCCCGGCCTGGGCACAATGGTGGCCGTGGCCAGCTTGGCGCCAGTCCCTCTGCCCGCCTCCCACCGGGCGGCGAGCACAGAGGCTGGCCGGGCTGGCGCTGACTGACGGAGACACGTCCGACTTTCTTAGCCGTCAGAAGCGAGGGATTCATTATTGTGGGAGCCGTGCTCGGCACGGGAAGCCCGCCCGGCTTGTCGGGACATCTGGGCTTGGACGGAGCTGGCCGGAGCCTCCACCGCCCCCTTTCTGGAGGGCAAGTGTGAGTGGCCGGAGCAGGCATGAGTCTCCCAGGAGGCCCTTGGGGACGGCCCCTCAGGGGGTCCCAGCTGCCTGCACGGCTTGGGGGTGGGAGGGAGGCACCAGCGGGAGCTCAAAGAGGGCCTCACCCTGCGCCAGGAGACCAGCACCTCCTGGGGCAATCAGGGAAGCCTTCCTGGAGGAGGTGAGAGTCCAGTGTGTCTCTGCAGGAGTAACTCAGCAGGGGGTGGGCGTTTGAGTAGGGTAGCACAGCAAAGGCAGGGTGGTTGGGGGCAGAGATGTGCAGTCCCAGTGAGGCTGGAATGAGCAAAAGTAGAGCATGGTGGGCCCGGGTCCCCATCCTCCTCTTCCATCTCCTGCCCCCAAGTGGCTCCACTCACCTAGATCTGACTCAGTTGTCCAAAACGCCCCTGGTCAAAGGCCTGACCCCAAGTCCAGCTGCCTGGGTTTTCGGGGGTGCAGCTGGTTACTCTGAGGAAAGATCTAGAACCACCCCACCTCGGCTTTGGGGGAGCTGAAGTCCTGGCCCTGGCCCAGCCCCATCACCTATTTCTGGGGGGACAGCGGCGGGGCGCCCCCTCCACACCCCTGCAAGTCTCTGCCTCGTCCCGCAGGAGCGCCTGGGCGCCAGGGGCCGCACTGACCGCTGCGGCCGGGGTGTGGCTGGCGCCAGGGGCCAGGGCCCGCGCTCAGGGGCTCCGCCTGGGCGGGGGCACAGGGGCCACGCGGCACCGGGCCTCCCGCCAGCGCCGGCCCCCGTGCCGCTCTCGGTGCAGGTGGAGGACGCCGCCCTGGACGCCTACGACCTGCTGTACGACCGGGCCGTGAGGACCGCGTCCCGCGCCTGGCAGCGGGAGCTGGCGGCCATCCAGGACGCGGTGAGCCTGGGGGCTGGCCTTCCCCTCGCAGGTCAGCCTTGCTGGGTGGGCGGGATCCGGAGAATGGGCGCGGGACGGCCCCGGAGTGAGCGGCCCGGCCCGGCCGGAGGAGCTTCTCGAGGCACAGAGCACGCCGCCCCTGGGGGCCGGGGGCAGACAGCGCCGTCCTTCTGCCTCTGCCCCAGCAGGGCCGGCCACGGCGCACGGTGGGAAGGCAGGGCCCTCGGTCAGGGACGCGGGAGGACTCCCAGGTGGGCGGCTGAGAGTTAGAGCAAGCACACGCCCTTCCCCGGGGACCGCCAGCCCCCGGCCCGCGGGCTCCCGCTGTGAGTGGGTGTCTATCCTCTATCCGCCTGGCTGCCCGATGGCTGGCACCCCCTGCAGAGGCAGCGGCCACACCCTGAGCCCCAGCCCCGGCCTCCACCTAGGCCATTAGTCCTTGTGGCGCCTCAGTTTCCCCATCGGCCCCGCCCGCCTCCCGGGGTTGCCAGAGCGAGTCATGGCTGCCTCTTGTCTGCCCCCCAGTTCTTGTGCTGCGGGAAGAGGTCTCCTCTCGGCCTCCTGGGGCGCTGGGAGGCCCGCCTGTGCCAGGGAGAGGCGGCTGCAAGACAGGTGAGAAGTGGGGTGGGGGGATCCGGACGCTGGCAGGACGGTCCCTGGGGGCGGACACTGTGGGGCCCCACCCCGAGACTCAGAGACATCCTCCCGCCAGTCGGCCTGCCCTGGACCCTTGGGACCCGCCCGCCGAAGGGCTCGGGGAAGGTTCCGGTGGGATCGGGGGCAGCAGTGAAGGCTTCGCCACGCACGGAGCCCGCCGGGCGGCCAGGCTGGGCTCGGCAGGCCAGGCCCTTCCCCAAGCTGGACGCGGGCCCTGGGCTCCACTCCCTGCGTCACCCCCTCTGGGTGGGGCTGCCCAAGGCCAGTGGAGACCTGGCCCACGGAAGCTTCTAGAAGCACACAGATTAGGCCTCAGTGCAAAGGGAGGCCCACAGAGCAAGGGTGGTCGGCTCGGTCTAGGGAGGGAGGCGCAGGCCCCAGAGGCAGCTGGAAGGGAACTGAGGCTGGAGGGTCGCCAGGGACGGGTGTGGCTGCAGGCCTCAGCGATGGGCCTCGGGGTGGGACCAGAGGCAGGGAAGCCCTTCCTCCCCGAGGCCTGGACTGGACGCGCCCCCCCTCCTCTGCCTTCCCTGGCCGCCGTGCCCCCTCCCACTCTGCCCCTGCCTGGCCTGCCGTCCTGGAAACAACCCACCCCCTGTCCTGGCAGGAGTGCCTGGCAGCCCTCCAAGGAACAGACGGAGGAGGATGGGCGGCTCGGGCTGCAAGGGGCGGGGCTGGTGCAGCTCCAGGCTGCCAAGGACAGCACAAAGCAGGGCCCGGCAGTGCCGGGCGGGGCTGAGAGTTAGGGACCCCGCTCCACACAAGGAGGGTGTCCAGGGCCCCAATGCAAACGGGAGTGCGGGCTTGCCTTGGGCGCCCGGAGATGGCAGGGACACGGCAGGGGCGGGCACAGACCGAGGACTGCCTGGGCGGGCGGGCGGGCGGGCGGGCTGGGCAGGAGGAAGGCCTGCCCTGCAGGGGGGATGGACAGGGAGACCATGGAGCCCTGACGGTGATCTGTCCTGGAAACACTGCCCCGAATGCCAGAGTCCTGCCCCATACTAAATGTCAGCGTCTGGGCGGTTCAGAGACGCCGTCAGCTCCCCGCGGGCGCGGGCCCTGGGGTAGCGTTGGAAGCCCAGGATGGGGCCGGGACCAGGGAGAGTGTGGGCACCCCACACCCTTCCGCCTGTTCTCCCTGCCGGCCAGCACCCTCTGGTCCCTGGGCTGGGTGCTGGGACCAGAGTGAGTCAGACCCTCTCATCGGGGAGCCAGACATGCGGCCCAACACCCCAATACTAGAGCTCAGGGCAGCTGTGGGGGGCAGCAGCCCCCTGGGCCCCCACAGAGACCAGTCTCGTCCGCTGGGTGTTGCCTTTTCCCCAGAGCCCTGGGGTTTCCCCTGGGAATGTGCTGCACCCCCTTTTCCCATGGCCCTGGCACTGGCCCCACTGGCCTGAGCGGGAGCGGGGAGGCTGGTCGGGGTGGGTGCCATGCCTGCCGCCCCCCCAGGACTGCCTGCAGGGCATCCGCAGCCACCTGCGGCCTTACCGGAGCGTCCTCTCCACCCTGAGTGGCATCAGCCTGGCCCTCACGGTACGCCTCACACCTTCCCCCACCCCGGCCCTGAGCGTGGCTGGTCCCCGGTGCCCAGGGAGGTGGGCTGGGGGTGCCCTAAGGCGTGCAGACACCCCGACACCCTGGGAGGCGGGGTCCCCTCCCCGATCAGCCGGTGCAGATGCTGGTGCCTGGGGTGACCCGTCCCCTCCAGGGGTGCGCCTTGCCGCCCAGCGCCTCCCTCCCGCCCTAGGGGTGCGCCTTGCTGCTCAGCGCCTTCCTCTGGTTCGCCGTCCGCTCCGGCCGCAGCTTGGACCGCAAAGGCAAATACGCCCCGGCCGCACGGTAGGCCCCTGCCCGCCCCACCCTCTCCCCAGGGCCCCGGCCCCCCCGGGAGGCGTCTGCCAGGCGGGTGCTCTAGAGGGAGCACTATGGGGGGCTGTCCAGGGCTGCGGCTGGGAAGCTTCCAGGCCAGCATGCACCCCACTCTGTGGCCCACACTGCACCCCTACTTCCTCCCCAGACCCCCGCCAAGACCTGGCCTCACAAATGCACCTCCACTGACACCAACAAGGAGGGGTGGGTGCTTCTGGGCCCCCCCCACCTTGGGGACCCCAAGGCACCCCTGCACAGGACACAGGGAGGACCCTGACCTGTGCCAGGAAGCCCCCACACCGCCCCTGCCTGCCCCTTCCATGCTCCCCACCGCTCTCTCTGCCCGGACCATCCGGGCCCCTCCCTGCCCAGGCATCCTGCCTGGCCCCTCTGCATTTTGCAGCAGCCTCCTGGGCCCCTCTAGAACATTCCGGAACAGCCTTGTGCTCCCCTCTGCTCCTCAGAGAGCACGGCTGCCAGCCCCCGGAGCCGGGCGTCTTCCGACGTCACCAGGACGGGCACGCCACTCGAGCCGCCTCCGGAGCAGGGGCTGTTGGTGACGCAGAGGCCCACGGCGGCTCCAGGGCAACGGACATCCCGCTTCGGCCCCTGTCCTGCCGCCGCCTGCCCTCGGCCAGCCGGGATCCGTAGGGGCGGGCCCGGGCTGTCCCCCCACATCGCGGTGGGGGTGGGACCCAGACGGAGGGCGCCCGTGGGAGGGCCGGGAGGGAAGGGGGACCGCCGTCCCTCCGTGGTGGCGGGACTGGGGCCCCCACGCCCGGCTCCGGCCACCTCCCTGCCTGGAGAAGCGTTTTCTTAATTATGGCAAAACACACATGACGTGAAACTTACCGTCTCTGCCATTCTCAAGTGCGCGGTTCCGTGGCGTCAGGCACATTCCCGTCGTGGTGCAGCCGCCACCACCACCCGCCTCCGGAACGTTCCATCGTGAAACGCTGACTCCCCTCCCCCGCCCCGGCCCCCCTCCCCACCCCCATCCACCGTCTGTCTCTGTGGGTTTGACGGCTCTGGCCCCGTGAGTGGCGTCACACGGCGTTTGTCCTCCTGCGTCCGGCTCCTCGCTCCGCACGGTGTCCGAGCGGCAGCCGGAGTCAGGGTTTCCGAAGGAGGAATCTTTCCGTATTTGCCGTGAACCAGGGGTCAGGGCAGGACATTGGTGGGGAAGAGAGGAGAATTTTAGAAATTCTGCCTGCCGCAGCCACTCTCACCCGACGTTCAAGCCACCCTATGGCGAATTAGCTCTGACTGTCCCTAAATGTCTGCACAGTTCGCTCAAAATCCTGCGTCCTGGGTGGAACCGAGTTGGCCCAGCCTCGGCCGAGCCCGAGGTGTAGCTGGCGGAAGCCAAGGGGTGTCAGGGCCCTTTGAACTCCGACAGCGGGCGGTGCGGCCCTGCCCCCACCAGGACCACAGGGGGTCCCCCCAAGTCAGGACTGTCTTAGGACAGCCCGGCGCACCCCACCCGCTGTCTTTTTTTTTTTTTGAGACAGAGTCTCACTCTGTTGCCCAGGCTAGAGTGAGTGCCGTGGCGTCAGCCTAGCTCACAGCAACCTCAAACTCCTGGGCTCAAGCGATCCTCCTGCCTCAGCCTCCCGAGTAGCTGGGACTACAGGCAGGCGCCACCATGCCCGGCTCACTTTTTCTATATTTTTATTTGGCCGATTAATTTCTTTCTATTTTTCAGTAGAGACAGGGGTCTCGCTCTTGCTCTGTCTGGTTTTGAACTCCTGACCTTGAGCGATCCTCCCGCCTCGGCCTCCCCGAGTGCTGGGATGACAGGCGTGAGCCACCGCGCCCGGCCCCCACGCCCTCCTGACAACGACACTCACACTCCTTCCCACACACACTTCCGAAATGAAGAGTGTCCCCTACGAGTGCAAATGACAGGTCTCACCCCCAAAGCCTCTCGGGTTTCGGGGTCCCGGGGGGACGCCCGTGAGATGGGTGTCAAAGGAGCAGGGAGTGCGCAGGAAGGAAGGCTCGTTCGCGCCTGCCCGAGTTCACGCACCACACGGGAGAAGAAATTTCAGCGAAAGGCGCAGCACGCTCACTCCCCGGGCCGGTGGTGAGGCCGCCGCCCGTGGCCGCGCCTGCTCACACCGTCACTCTGGGTTGCCGAGGATCCGAGTCCTTGCAGGGCCTGTCGCCGGGCCCCCGCCCACCGACCCTCGCCCCCAGACAGGGTGGGACAGCGGGTGGCAACGCCCTGTTGCCCCGGCCGGCGCCGCGGCCTCGCTGACGGCAGAGGAGCCCACGGCGTCCAGCTCGATGACACCGGGGTCTGGCCTCGGCTCAAAGCGTCCCCTCGTCATCACTGAAGTCTGCGGACTAGGACGGCAGGACCTACGGGGCCAGGAGGCAAAACTTGGTGAGGGTCTGGCCGGCGGGAGTTGCACACTCAGGTCTTGGCATCATGTCCTGCAAGACGCGGGGCGGGTGACGGTGTCCCCCGCCACCCTAAGGGGTCCTGAGAAGCCAGGGCCCCTCCCCCAGGGGCGGCTCCCTCCTTTTGAGCGACGGCGTCAGGGGTCACCCCGAGGAGCCCACGGAGTCCTCCCAGCGCCTCGCCCCTTTGGCCGTAAGGTCGGTTCCTTGGCCCAAAACGGGGTCAGACGGCGACGGGCATTGCTAAGGAAAGGCCGGCGCCGGCAGAGGCGGTCCCAGCGGCGGAAGCAAATCCGGGCAGAGCACGCCGGGGGCAGCGAGAAAACCACTTCCCTGTCCTCGGAGGGAGGCGCCGGTCAGCGCGTGGCGAGGTCGCAACTGGCCCCCGTGCAGGGCGGGACCACGCTGGGGCCCAGAGCTGCGTGGTGACGAGCCCGTGTCCAGCCGTGGGCGACAGGGGGCCCGGCAAGGCCGAGTCCGTGTGTCTGCGCCCGAGGCGGCTCCGGTCCTAGCCCGTGTCTGCGCCGGGCGGCGCTGAGTGGCCGGGAGGAGCCGCCTGCCCGCCACGGGCTCCAGGAGCCCTGTCTGAGTCCGGTTGCCCAGCCTCGCCGGGCAACAGAGGGCACCTGCCTGCCCGGCCCGGGCACACCTGCTGCCTGGCAGCCGGGGCTCAGCCTCCACCTGCCCCACAGGCTCCGGCGGGCATCGCGACTGTCCGGCACGGCCTGCCCAGGCTCCACGGCGTCCGGGGACCACGGAGGCCCTGCTCACAACAGCCAGGTGGCTGGGCCTGCCCACAGCCAGGCCGGCACCCTGGGGCCTCCTGCTCAGAGCAGGCCACCTGCCGGGTACAGGTAGCGGCGCACACCCAAAGGCAGTCTTGCTTCCTCCAGCAGGTGCTGTGCACAGGGGACCCAAGCAAGGTGCAGCAGCTGGCCCTTCCCCACGGAGGGACGTGCCTGAGTTCTTTGCACCCAGACAGGGTCTGCACGGGGACGCACCAGCCTCCGTTGTCATGGGTTCTACTTCTCACTCTGCCACACACGGTTCTTACCAAGCACCCGACAACCTCCTCCCCTCCACGTCCCAGCCGCGCAGTGTCCCGTGGGCGGGGGGAGCGGCCCGGGTCCATTCGGACCGAATTATGGCCGAGAGCCAGCGCGTGCGTGGAATCCCCACGGGAGCAGCAAGCCGGGCGCGAGCGAGCCGCCTTCGTGGTTGGGACGGACTTAGCCTCACGGCAACGCGAACAGGCGTTCACGGGCTACACGGGTGCTCGCAGGTGCGGAAGCCGGTACTGACGTGCTCCAACCGGGAACATCTGGAACTGCAGCTGCAGTTACGTGGCCACCCGACTCGAGACCCTCCTTGGTGGGCAGCGGCTCCCGGGTTCAGAAACTCTGCTCTGGGGGGGGTCACAACTAACGGGGGGCCGCCGACCGCCCGCTCGCCATGGTGTCAGCAACCTGCAGGCAAGCTCGGTCTGAAAACAGGCGAGCACAACCAGACATTTTGGGAGAGAGACATCACATTTGCATTATTACAGCGTGTTGTTATTATTGTTCAATGTCACCATCAATTGTTGCCGTGCCCGGTCTATGAATCAGACGTCACCACAGGCATAGCAATGAACACGCTGCTGGTATCTACGGGGTGCCGTGCCACCCACGGTTTCAGGCGTCCGCTGGGCGTCCCGGAGCCTGCCCCCCCCCCCCGCCCGTGGGTGGGCTGCGGCTCCCGCCGGCCGGGCGAGGCGCTGGCGGGATGGGTCCCGGCCCCCAGCGTGAATCTCCCGCCCGCCCGGGTGTCGGATGTTCCCGCAGCTCGGTTTTGATTTCTCTTCCCTCTTTTCGGGTCCCGTTCTGGGAAATGCCTGTTTGTGTCTCGGGCCCTGGTCTCGCTGGGCCACATCCCTTTTCTTGCTGGGTTGTGGGGAAGTTTGTGTGTGTTACGGGGTGGGCGGAAACCATCTGTCCTTACGTTTCCCTCCCCCAGGGAGGAAGTCTCTTTACGCGTCTCTATGCGTATGGTAAATGCCGTCTCCTGGTTAGTGGCTTCCCTTTCGTTGTGGCGACTTCTGGTCGATAAATATCTTGCTCTTTACCTTTCTGTGAAAATGTTAATACAATGCGGTGAACATGCAGGTACCCCTGTGACGGTCAGCTCTGCGTGTCCACTCGGCCGGGCCACGTGGCCGCTGTGGGTCAAGCCCCACTCTGGGCGTTGCCGTGGAGGGGTCTTTCAGACGGGATTAATATAATATCTGTGTATGTGCGACATACACGTATGGGATATGTGATGTATGTGAACGTGTGATATGCACATGTGGGATATATAATGCATGTGTATGTGTGATATGTACGTATGGGATATATGATGTATGTGTATGTGTGATATGCACCTATGGGATATGTAATGCATGTGTACCTGTGATATCTATGTATGGGCTATATGATGTATGTGTATGTGTCATATGTATGTATGATATATATAATGCGTGTGTGCATGTGTACATGTGATATGTATGTATGGGATATATAGTGTATGTGTTATATGTATATATGGGATATATGATGTCTGTGTATATGTGGTATGTACGTATGGGATATATATGTGTATGGTGATATGCATACATGGGATATATATTGTCTGTGTATGCGTGATATGTATGTATGAGATATATACTATATGTGTACATGTTATATGTACATATGAGATATATACTGTATGTGTACATGTTATATGTACATATGAGATATATACTGTATGTGTACATGCTATATGTGTGTATGAGATATACACTGTATATGTACGTATGGGATATATACTGTATTTGTATATTTTATTAGTTCTGTTTCTCTGGGGAACCTTGGTACACTCAGCACCTGGACTAAAACAATGGCAAGCATTCTGCCTTACACGTGCACTCTCTCTCTCTCTGTATACATGTGCATATGTATAAATGTGTCTTACAGTAATTGTAATTTAGCTACAAACATCATGCCATGAGCCCTCAAACATAAATAGCTCAGCAAGCTCAGCATTCATCTCCAAAAGTGGAGGACATTTTCCAATAAAACTACGCCCCATTACCCCACCGAGCTAAGTCAACAGTAATTCCCTAACAGCATGGAGAACCTAATCCACGTTCGATTTCACCAAGTCCCCTGCAAACTAACAGCGCTGTTTGTTCAGGCCAAGACCTAATCCAGCCCCGGGCTTGGGGACTGTCTCTCTAGTCCTTTAAAGTTTACAACAGCTTCTTCCTCAGCAGCCCCCGGATCTTACCCCCAACCTGCTGACTGTTCTAGGAGCCTGGGTCACCTGCTGGCAGGTGCCGTCCTGCCTACTCCACTCTCACCTGTCCCCCCGTGCCTGGAGGCCTGAGGGTTCCGGAGAACGTGCCCAGGTGGTGCTGGAGGTCGAGTTACCCTGCGGCCCGCATGGAAGGCACCGATGTCCCATTGGTGAGGCGAAGCTCACCGGTGGACAGCCAGATGCTTCCATTTGCCCTGTCCTCTGAATATTTGTGTCCTCCCCAAAGTTCACGTTGAAGCTTAGTCCCCAGTGTGGCGGCGTTAGCAGGTGGGGCCTTCGGGAGGTGAGGAGGTGGTGTGAGCTCTGCCCTCCTGGACCGATCCATGCCTCACCAAAGAGGCCCACACAGCACCCCCCCCTTCATCTCCTCTGCCACGTGAGGACGCAGCGTTCGTCCCCTCTGGAGGACACAGTGACAAGGCACCGTCCCAGAAGCAGAGAGAGCAGCCCCCACCAGACACTGAATGCTGGAAGCCTGATCTTGGATGTCCCAGCCCTCGGAACTGTGCGGAAATAAATTTCCATTCTTCATAAATTATCCAGTTGGTGCTATTTGTCATAGCAGCAGAAACAGACTAAGACATCTCCGTAACGTTTCGTCTTCTCTTTGCAACTAGCAACCGACTATGGGTGCCTCGGGGCCTTGCAACTAGCAACCGACTATGGGTGCCTCGGGGCCACCCGGTTCCCAGAAAGCCCTCCTCCTGGTCCGTCGGAGCACCTGCTGACGGTCCTTGCCTGAGTGGCCATTTCACTAGGTGTTGCAGAACGGTAGGTTTCTGGTTGTGCAGCCCCCAAAACCACCCCAAGGAACCCACCTCCCGATAGTCATACTCACGTGCCAGCCCTTCCTCTGGAGCTGTGGTCCCCAGTCCCCCAGCTGTGGCCCATTATGGGACTGAGGCCCGCTAGGCCTGAGCTCTGCACCCCCCTATGACACTCTCCAGCCCCAGCCCCAGCCCCAGCCCCAGTCCGTAGGACAATTGTCTTCCGTGAAACCGGTCCCTCGTGCCAAAAAAGGCTGGGGCCGGCTGCTCCAGAGTGTGGGCAGGCCCTGGTCATTCGCGTCTAACAGACAGATTAAGGTGAAAGTCCCAAGGCCCAAATGGTCCTCTTACCACTGGGATGGTGTGTAGATCCTACAGGCATGCGCCGTATGGTAGCTCTCTTCCAGGAGACCACGGCATGTGGAAATAAATCACGCAAAACCTTACCGTTGCTCTTCCCTGACGCGAAGGGCCTTGTGGGTCAGAGCCCGAGGACCGTGAGGCCCCCAGCCTCTGACGTCTCAACTTCACCTTGTGTCTCTCTAGACAGGAGGAGGGAGTGGCGTCTCTTGGAAACAAGACAGGGTGCAGTGAAAGCCTGGCCTTTCGAGAAGCTACAGGATCAGCCATACCCCGAGGAGACGTGTGGCGGCATTGTAAAGACAGACTGCCGTCCTCCCGAAGGACGGAGTGGCCCCTGCGCTTTGGTGCAGCTGGCCATCCCGTTTGCCCTGGCATTCCATCAGCTCCCAGTTAAGGAAAGGGGACCTCGGAGAAAAAGAGAAATAGATGCTCTCAGAGGACCTTTTGATCCCCATATTTTTACTGATGCTACTCAAGTCTCCTGAGGGGCACCAAATGCATTCAAAGCTAGAAGTCAAATAGCTGCTAGGTTCGAATCGATATTCTTCTGGTGATCCAGTATAAATAAAAATACAGAGTGGATCAACTACATGTACTATGATCAACAAAAACTTGTACGTTATATCAGAAATGCCATCAAAGATATAGCTGAACAACTAGGACCTGCCGGTAAAATGACTTGGGAAAATAAAATGGCTTTAGATATCAAAAACGAGCAGCGCGCGGCTGCTCGTCTCTGGCCCTGTGCACCGCACATCACGTTCAGTGCACCGCACATCACGTTCAGAGAAAACTCCCAAAGACAAACGTGCTTTTAACAGCTGCAGTTTCTAGCAACGGGACATATCAAATGCTTTTTTTTTTTTTAATAAAAAAACCAGTTTTGGTAGCAAACCTTAACTACGGCGAGAATACTATTTATAAGATCTCCAAACACTGACGCGCTGACTCTGCCTGTCTTTCTGTGTCCTCAGCTGCCCTTCCGTCGGGACGACAGTCTCTTTCCTTCCCCACACGGGACTGCTCAGGGTCCACTGAGAGATCCTCAACTTTGTTTCTTTCTGAGTCCGTTTTGTCCATGTATATTTTTTCTAGCAAGGTTAATTTTTATTGCTAGGTTATTTTCTAGCAAGGTTATTATTTATTTATTTTTTTTTCTAGCAAGGTTGTCCTTTCGCTGACGTTTTCAAACGTCACGGCTCACGCTTTTTTTTAACGCTCGGTTTGGGGACAGTTTTAGACCCGTAAGGAGCCGCAAAGCAACTCGCAGGACAGCCCCCGCGCGGCCTTCCCCACCTGCATCTCACGTGACGTTACGGCTGCGTGGACAGCAGGAGGCCACGCTTGTCCAAGCCACGGGGCTGTTCAACTTCCACCAGTTACAACACACGCGCTCGTGCGTGTGTGTGTGTTTCTGCATGGCTACATCTCATGCCATTCACATGACACGCATGCATCTTCGCGGAACCACGGCCACGTGAAGAATGGCGACTGCCCCACCGCCACGGGCCCTCCTGCCCGTGCACAGCTGCACCCCATCCTCCCACCCCCCGCAGCCCACGGCCTGGCCCTGCCGCCACTGGTCAGTTCTCCAGCTCCACCTGCCGGCGGCGATGCAGGAATGTTGTATGACGACCATCGGACGGTACCCAACCCGCCCGTGTCACTCAGCGTAACCGCCCCGGGTCTAAACTTGTCACTGCGCAGATCAGTACTGTTCTTTCCGATTGCTGACCGAGAGCCCCACGTGGATGGCCCACGGTGTTCCGCCGCTCACTTTGAAAGGCACATCTTGGTGTTTCCGGTTCGGGCTGTTATGAATAAAGCTCTGTGAGTATCCACGTGCAGTTTTTTGAACGGGCGTAAACGTCCATTTCTTTTGGACAAATGCCCGAGAGCGTGGTTGCCGCCGTCCCGCGCCGACTTCATATTCCCTCGCGTAGCTTTAGCCTCCCGCCGGTCTGCACGGGGCCTCTCTCCTGGCCCGGCGTGGCGTTCGGTTTGCCGAGGTCTGACCGGCCAGACGCTGCTACCGTGTATCCCCAAAAATAAGACCTTCCCATAAAATGTGACCTAGCAGGGTTTCTAAGCACGTGCGCAATAGAAGCCCCACCCCGAGAATAAGCCCTAGTGACGGGCGTGGCTGCGCAGCGCGTCTGCACAACCCATGCGTGTCGTTGTGCAGCGGGAAAGATGACGAGCAGCCCTTCCCATCTGCCCCGTGAGAGCTCCATGGCTCGACATGGGAGATCGGGGCCGATGGTTCTAAAGGAAATAGAGTCGCAAGACATTCAGGATGGAATTCGGGGTTTGGAGAGTGAGGATGATGTTCCAGAAGACGACGAGTCAACTATATTTGAATGAATGTAGATGGTTGTACCGTACTTAAAAAAAAATAAATAACACATCCCCTAAAAATAAGCCCTAGGGTGTCTTCTTGACGAAAACTAAATATGAGACCCTGTCTTATTTTCAGGGAAACACGGCAGTTTATGAGTCTTTGCGAGGAAGCTGCTGGCTCCCGGCCTCTCTGCCGGGCCTCCCCTCCGTGGGTGCCGCGCTTGTCTCTACTGTTGACGTCTCCTCCGTTCCGCACCCTCACTCAGCCCCGCTCCGCCCGAGGCCTCTGCCTAACTCGGGACGAGCCCGTGTGGTTCCTCCCAAACCCTGCTTCGGCGTCCCGCCAGTTTTTAACGTGGTTTTCCCAGTACCATGCACTTCTAGTATTTTGAAATTCCCATCACAATTTCTCGTGCCTCCCATGGGTCGTTTGGAAGGAATGCTCTAAACACTCTCGTGGTTATGGACTTTTGACCGTGCTGGTGGGGTGAGAGGGGCCGGCGGGGGCTGTCTCCTGCCGGGGGAGGGGCAGGGGGCCTCGAGGGGCACCGCCCTCCCATGTCCTCATCCTGAGTGGGCACAAGACCGTGAGTGCCCCTCCCCCCCACAGCACTGGTCGGCTCCGTGGGGGACACCTTCCCCTGACTCCAGCCTCGTCCCGCCCCTGAGCCCGGGAGACAGGCCTGGCGCTATCGGGAGCGGCCGCCCTGCTCTGGTCCCAAAGCCGCGCTTCCAGTGCCTGGCCGGGCTGGCCACAGGCTTCCCAGGGTGCCCCCGTGACCCCAGCCCTGAGCCAGGGCCCCGCTGAGCCCCGTCCTCCCGAGAGAGCCTCCTCCTGGCAGTCGGCCCTTCCTCCCCACCAGGTGTGCGCGGGCCGCCGCGGTTTTCCACCCGGACTGCGCACTGCCGAGGTCCCCACCCCGTGGACGGGCACACAGGGGCTCCCACGAAGTTGGCCACGTCTTTGTCCTTGGCCGAGCACTGGCTCCGCTGCCATCCCTGCACTCGCTCGTACGGTGCACACGCTCTTCCGTGCGCATGAGCACGTCTCACGATTGTTTTTTTTTTTTTTGAGACAGTCTCACTCTGTTGCCCAGGCTAGAGTGAGTGCCGTGGCGTCAGCCTAGCTCACAGCAACCTCAAAGTCCTGGGCTTAAGCGATCCTCCTGCCTCAGCCTCCTGAGTAGCTGGGACTACAGGCATGCGCCACCATGCCCGGCTAATTTTTTCTATATATATATATCTTAGTTGGCCACTGAATTTCTTTCTATTTATAGCACAGACGGGGTCTCGCTCTTGCTCAGGCTGGTTTTGAACTCCTGACCTCGAGCGATCCGCCCACCTCGGCCTCCCAGAGTGCTGGGATTACAGGCGTGAGCCACCGCGCCCGGCCTTGTCTCACGGTTTTACAGATGGGAGGGCAGCGCGGGGGCCTGGCCATGCCGCCACCAGCCTCTCTGCCCTGTCTGGTCTGTGGCGCCAGCAGTGGGGGGCCTACTGGAGGGTGGCAGCGGCTGTGAGCCCAGCACCAGGGCAAGCGCTTCCCAGGTACTGCCCCCCCCGCCCCCCCCCTAGGAGAGCCCTGGCGCCATCCTGTGCAGTTTCACAGGTAAGGAAACTGAGGCACAGCTGTCAGGAGGAGGGGCAGGGCCTCGGACGGTGGAGGTCACTCTCCCCAGCCCCTGCACGCCAGGCCCGAGTGTCGGGTGTCGGGCCCGGGCAGGCGGTGGGGCAAGAACTGCCATGATTGGGCCTTTGTCCTATGATCAAAATGACATCTGGCCGGTGTGGCCTCAGGGCTCGGCTGGCAGGTCCGAGAGGCCCCTCCCGGCCCCACATGGGTGCTGGTCGGGGAGCCCCATGCCTCCCGCCGCAGCTCTGGGCCCCCCAGCCTCACTTCCGGGGGGGGGGAGCGGCTCACTTCCAGACGGTGGGATCCAGATTCCCAGATCGCAAAGGAGGACACGGGAGGGGCCGGGCGTTGTCAGCAGCCTCCAAAGCACTGGGCGGACCAGAAACAAGGCCGGGGAAACGCCAGCCACGCCTGCGTCCCCGCCGCGAAGACCACGCCGTCCCCTCCCGGGTCCTCGGCAGCATCACCCACTACCCTCCTCCCCGCACAGCAACTCCAGCTTTTCCTACTCTTGATTTTAGCCACCGACCCAAGATGCAAGAGGGAGGATGGGGGGCTTTTCCTGGCTCGCACCCGCCACCCCCTCCAGCCCCTGCCCACCGCCCAGTTCCAGAGCGGCCTCCGCACTTCCGAGCGCTGGTGGCAGCCGCGCCCCCCGTCCGTGTCCCAGCCCTTGTGTGCCCCGCCAGCGGAACGCCACGGGCCAGGTGGTTCGCGGACCACAGACCCTCACTCCTCACAGCGCCCGTCGCACGCCGGACCTCGCCACCTGCCGCCCCTTTCCCCTCTCCGCCGGCTCAGTGGCGGCCGCCAGGAGGCTCTCGGGCCTGAATGGGCCTTAATCTCATCTTTGTCCTGTGCCGCGCGACCCAACTCAGGCATTTTATCGGGCCTTTGTCTCACAAAGCTTTTAAAATCCCGACTGTCCAGGCAATTGGCTTTTCTGGCCTTGGGCCGTTCTGAATTTCCGGCCGGTCTCTACGCGCCACGCCATCCCGCTCGCACGTGGGGCATGCTGAGCTCCGGGCTCCCCTCTGCCCGCCCCACAGCGGCCGCGGCCAGCACGCGCAGCAGGCTCTTCCCAGCTCCCTTCCTCAGGCTGCGGCCCCAGGGTTCCTGTTCTGCCCCCCAGGTTGCCAGGAATGCTTTTTTTTTTTTTTTTTTTTTTTTTAGCAAATCTCCTGTTCGGCATCTCGTGGGGCCCTGCTGCTCCAGCCTCTGCTGTCACGGTCACCGCCAGCACCCGGCTGCCCAGGCAGGGCCAGGGCGTCCGTGACTGCGCCCGTGAGTTTGTTAGTTGCCACAGCACAGCCCGGTCCTTCCCGGCCGGTCCCGAGCCGGCTCTCTGAAGCAGGAGCCCCCGAGGCAGGACACCCAGGTCAGCAAAGACCTGCAGCACCTCCGTGGAGCAGGCAGAGAGCTGCTCCTGTCGTGGGTCTGGCCCCGTTGGCCTGACCTTGGCAGGGTCGTCCACACACCCACGGAACGTGTCCAGGCCGGCCGTGGTCACAAGGAGGGGCAGGGGACTGGGGTCACCAACACAGCCCATCATGGGAGGAAGGACGACCCAGTGATTTTGTTTTTGTTTTTTGAGATAGAGTCTCGCTTTGCTGCTCTGGCTAGCGTGAGTGCCGTGGCATCAGCCTAGCTCACAGCAACCTCCAACTCCTGGGCTCAAGCAATCCTGCTGCCTCAGCCTCCCAAGTAGCTGGGACTACAGGCATGTGCCACCATGCCCGGCTAATTTTTTTTAATATATACTTTTATTTGGCCAATTAATTTCTATTTTTTAGTAGAGACGGGGGTCTCGCTCTTGCTCAGGCTGGTTTTGAACTCCTGACCTTGTGTGATCCTCCTGCCTTGGCCTCCCAGAGTGCTGGGATGACAGGCGTGAGCCACCGCGCCCGGCCTGACCCAGTGTTTAGGTTTGTCAGTCGCTGGGCCAGGAGGAGGCACCCCAGCCTGGTGAGCCCGTGGATCAGAGAGTCTAGGCCTGGAAGGGACATAGGGACTGGTGGGCTTTGGGCAGCAGAAGACGAGTTTTACGAGTAAGAAGAGACAGCGCTATATGTTCATCTCACCATTTCTTCCCCCAGGCAAACGGAAAGCCCAGTGTGGGCATGTGGGGGTCATGTGACTGTATTCTGACCAATGGGGAGCAGGAGGAAGTGATGCAAGCTACTTCCCACGTGGTCCTCCCCCTTCCAAGGTGACCTTGAGGCCAAGTGGTCCCCAAGCCAGAAGATGAAGAGCTGCTCAGCCCACGTCAGACCTGGGATCAGGGTGTGTCCTCTACGGCCACTCAGCCTCACTCCTAAGCGTGGTTCCCCCCCACCAGCCACGTCGCCCGGGAAACGTGGTAGAAGTGCAGGGCCTTGCAGTCGGGCGTTCACAGGCCCTCGGGGAGCCCGATGGCCGATCCCACCAACAAGGCGTGGCGGACACCCGCAAGAGTGCGCTCAGGGCACGGAACCAGGTGTCCCGGCTGTGCAGGCCACCCCGTGGCAGAGTGGCTTGGCCACGGCAGCGCAGGTGAGCGCGGTGGACACAGGGAGGATTGCAAGTGGAGAGAGGTTTGGATTCTGCGTCTCAGAAACGAAGCCGCTGTCAACGGAAAAAAAGCCAAACTCTGTAAAATAATTTTAAAGAGGTTTATTCTGAGCCGAATTTGAGGACCATGACCCGGAGCCACTGCCAAGAGGCCTTGAGCCAGTGGACTCGCCGTGGCTGGGTCACAGTTTCATTTTATACATTTCAGGGAGACAGGGGTTACAGGTAAAGTCATCAATCAATACATGGGAGGCTACATTGGTTTGGCCCTCGGGGGCTTACAGGTTATGGGTGGTTTTAAAGATTCTTTGGCTTGTAATTGGTTAAAGACAGGAAGCTTTGTTTAAAAGCTCGGAATGTACGTAAGGAGCTGTTATCAGAGATGAGCCACCGGACATAGATTTGTTGTGTAAATTGAGGACCTGCAGGTTTGTCTTGCAACTCCTAGGCCTGTTAATGGGTTACAAAGGATGTCCCCAAGAAGGGAGGGGGCCATGATGAGGTATGTGTGACCTCCCTCCTCCTGGCAGGCAATTTAGTTTTAGGATATTCCTTTGGCCACGAGGGGGTCCATTTAGTCAGCTGGTTGGGGGGGGTGAGCCTTAAAGTTTTATTTTAGTTTACACCTCCAAGGTTAAAAAGGTCCAGCAGGTGCCAGTGGTGGGGGTGAGGGCCGTGGGCTGTGGGCGTCAGGGGCTGGGGGCCATGGCGCCAGGTGGCCTGTCCCCCGGGGATGGGTACGGGAATTGGGGGAGAGGAGCCCGAGGGGTTCCCGTCCACACCCTGATGCCTTTTAGCGCCGGAGGCTGGAGCAGCTCCAAGGACACCCAGCACAGCCAGCGTCCCCGGAGAAGCAGCCACGAGGACTAACACGTGCGCACATGCGGGCTGACAGTGGGGACCCCGGGACCCGCAAACGCCCTGATGGACACGCCTTCCTGAACGCCCCGCCAGCAGTGGCGGCTGGGGCTCGGTGTCACCACGACCAGACTAAATGACACCCAGAGAGCTGGTGAGGCGTCACGTCAGGGCACGTCTGGGAAGGTGTTTCCGGAATGGACTGGCATTCGAGTGAGTGGGCTGAGTGTGGGTCTCGGCCCATTTCTGCTGCTGTAAGAAAATACCCGTAACTTAGTGATTTATCACACGGAAAAGGTACTGCCAGCCAGGTGTGGTGGCTCACACCTGTAATCCTAGCACTCTGGGAGGCTGAGGCGGGAGGATTGCTCCAGGTCAGGAGTTTGAAACCAGCCTGAACAAGAGCGAGACCCCGTCTCTACTATAAATAGAAATAAATGAACTGGCCAACTAATATATAAAGAGAAAAAATCAGCCGGGCACAGTGGTGCATGCCTATAGTCCCAGCCACTCGGGAGGCTGAGGCAGGAGGATCCCTTGAGCCCAGGAGTCTGAGGTTGCTGTGAGCTAGGCTGACACCATGGCACTCACTCTAGCCTGGGCAACAGAGTGAGACTGTCTCAAACAAACAAACAAAAAAAGAAATGTACTGCCGTGTTTCCCCGAAAATAAGACAGGGTGTTATATTTATTTTTCCTCAAGAAGACACCCTCGGGCTTATTTTCAGGCGATGTGTTATTTTCCCCTCAAAGCCTCAGCTTGCAGCACGCACACGATGGCCGGGACCTGACAGGGGGAGCCGACCTTGTTGGTGGGGCTGCCCGCACCTTTCCGGTCACCTCTGGGACAGTAGCTGTCACCGTGGGGCAGATGAGAAGGGCTGCTTGTCTTCTTTCCCGCTCCGCGACGACATGCATGGGTTGTGCAGACGCGCTGCGTAGACACACCCGTCACTAGGGCTTATTTTCGGGGTGGGGCTTCTATTGCGCACATGCTTAGAGATCCTGCCAGGGCTCGTTTTATGGGCAGGTCTTATTTTCGGGGAAACACGGTACTTCACAGTTCTGGAGGCTGGGAAGTCAATGGTCAGGGCACGGCAGGTTCATGTCTTGCTGGGGCCCCAGTCTCTGCTTCCAGGACGCCGCCGCCTTGTTGCTGTGTCCCCATGGCGGGTGGTGGGAGCATGATGTGGGGCAACTGTCCCCAGGGCCTCTTACAAGGGCGTGAGCCTGTCCACGAGGACAGAGCCCTCACGCCTTCATCGCTTCCCAGAAAGCTCCGCTGCCGAGGGTCACGTTCCAACGTGAATTTTGGACGGGCACACGCAGGTCACAGCGCTGAGGAAGGCCTGCCCCGCCCAGGGTGGGCGGCCACAGCTCAGTAAGCCTCGGGCCCGGGTAGAGGAAAAAGGCAACTTGTCCTCCCTCTGCCCGGGGGCAGGGACTCCCATCCTGTCCTGCCCGACAGCAGAACCCAGGCTGGTCCAGACTTCACACCGAGGCTGTGCCCGCAGCTCCCCACGCTCTCGGGCCCTGTCCTCGTCACCGCTTCCTGGTCCTTCAGCTTACACACGGCGTGCCTGGCACTTCTCAGCCCCATAACCATGTGAGGCAGTCGCCAGAGTAAGTCCCCTCTCATCTATTCATCTACCTACCTGCCCATCCATCCATCCATCCATCCCTAGCTATCTGTCTATCCAGCCATCTACTTTCCTATCTATCTACCTGCCTATCCATCCATCCATCCATATCTAGCTATCTGTCTATTCATCTACCTACCTGCCTACTCATCCATCTACCTATCTACCTATCTGCTTATCCATCTATCTATATTTAGCTACCTGTCTATTCATCTACCTACCTGTCTACCTGCCTATCCATCCATTCATCCATATCTAGCTATCTGTCCATCCATCCATCTACCTACCTGCCTATCCATCCATATCTAGCTACCTGTCTATTCATCTACCTACCTATCTACCTACCTGCCTATCCATCCATCCATCCATCCATATCTAGCTATCTGTCCATCCATCCACCTACCTGCCTATCCATCCATCCATCCATATCTAGCTACCTGTCTATTCATCTACCTACCTATCTACCTACCTGCCTATCCATCCATCCATCCATCCATATCTAGCTATCTGTCCATCCATCCACCTACCTGCCTATCCATCCATCCATCCATATCTAGCTACCTGTCTATTCATCTACCTACCTATCTACCTACCTGCCTATCCATCCATCCATCCATCCATATCTAGCTATCTGTCCATCCATCCACCTACCTGCCTATCCATCCATCCATCCATATATAGCTACCTGTCTATTCATCTACCTACCTATCTACCTACCTGCCTATCCATCCATCCATCTATCCATCCATCTATATCTAGCTATCTGTCCATCCATCCACCTACCTGCCTATTCATCCATCCATCCATATCTAGCTACCTGTCTATTCATCTACCTACCTATCTACCTACCTGCCTATCCATCCATCCATCCACATCTAGCTATCTGTCCATCCATCCATCTACCTACCTGCCTATCCATCCATCCAGCCATATCTAGCTACCTGTCTATTCATCTACCTTCCTATCTACCTACCTGCCTATCCATCCATCCAGCCATATCTAGCTACCTGTCTATTCATCTACCTACCTACCTACTTACCCAGCCACCCATCCATATCTAGCTATCCATCCACCTACCTATCTAGACCCTATTTGTTCTCTCTGGAGAACACCAACTAAACAGACTGAAATATAAAAGTAAAAACGTTTATTTTATCTTTCCAGAAGGGCAGAGAGAATGAGAGAAAGAGAGAAGGCGGGGAGAGAGCAGGGAGACAGCGTCCCAAAGAAAGAGAAAGGGTGTCCGCAGCAAGGCCAGGTACCCTGATGATTTTAAGGAGGACAAAGAGAAGGAAAATAGTGATGCCCTCAGTTGATAGCAGAAGTGGCAGCAGGTACATAATAAACACTGTAAGGATGTCAAAGTCCAGGAGTTGGTTTTTGTCTTTTTTCGGAGCAGAGGTTATCACAAGAGATGTGACTCTGTCCTCCAGATATGGCTAAGGCTGCAGCTTGTTTTCTGGTGTTTGTTTAGGAATTTTGTAAAGGCATTTTTTGAGACAGAGTCTCACTCTGTTGCCCCTGCTAGAGTGCCGTGGCGTCAGCCTAGCTCACAGCAACCTCAGACTCCTGGGCTCAAGCGATCCTGCTGCCTCAGCCTCCCGAGTAGCTGGGACTACAGGCAAGTGCCACCATGCCCAGCTAATTTTTTCTACATACATACATATATACATATATATTCAGTTGTCCAGCTAATTTCTTTCTCTTTTTTTAGTAGAGATGGGGTCTCACTCTTGTTCAGGCTGGTCTAGAACTCCTGAGCTCAAATGATCTGCCCGCCTCAGCCTCCCAGAGTGCTAGGATTACAGGCGTGAGCCACCAGGCCCGGACATGTAAAAGCAGATTTTTTAAAAAATAATTTTGAAAGAGAGAGATTTATATTTATATGTCTGTTTCGTTCATTTAGTTTTTTTCTTAGAAGTTGTGTAAAGTAGCATTCCTGCAGGGTTCCTGTTAGACAGTTCACAGGACTGATCTTTGGCCGTTATTAGAGAAATTTTAGGATTAGGTATTTTTCTATGTGGGTTTAGGTATTTTGTTGTTTTTGTTTTTGTAAGGCTGCCCCTCTCATTTTCTTCTTTTTTGATTAAAATTTAATTTCTATTTAAAATGAATTCAGAAAATTGGGGATTAGGGGTGGAAGAGTTTTTTTTTTTGAAACTGTTTTTTGTTGGCTGTGGATAAAGCAACGTTCCCCCCTCCCCGACAGTTTATTTGGATTATCGGGGTAGGGGGGGGAGTCTGAAAATGGACTGTGTTGAAAGTTAGGTTCGAGGGGGAAGGCGGTTTGTTGGAGAGACTCCGGCTAGGGCTGGAATTCGGTTTTGCATAAACGTTACTAGATAGGGGAGAATGCAGGGTCGGAAAATGAGGCCAAAAGCAGAAACACAATAGGCCTAATAAAGGCGCTAACCTAGAGAATTAGGATGAAAGGTGGATTTTAAAATCTAACCAGTTGAAGTCGTCAGGAGGTGTCTGTGTAAGGAGTGCATTTGTCCTCTTTAGAATGTTTTTAAGGTGAGTTTGTATTTTTTTTTTTGAAGGGTGAACAAAGAAATAGGAAATTTCTCTAGCATGGTATACGTGTCATTTTCAAAGACAGTCTTTGTGCAGAAAAGATTGAATTAAGTAAATCAGCAGTGTTGGCAGCAAGTCCAGCTACCATTCCAATTACCTCGAGGGTGACAGAGGCCGCAGGCTTGGTGGCTTGGTGGCATGAGGGACCAATGGCAGGGGCGTAGGGTCATCAAGGAGAGTGGGGTCGGGAAGCGAACACGCCAGGGCACGGGTTCTAGTCCAGCCGGCCACGAGGCACCACAGATGAGCGTTGGATCCATAAAGAGAATAAGTTGGACTTCTGGGATTCAGGCAAACATCAATGAGTATATTGAAATAAGGTCTCGTAAGATGGTCCCTAAAGTGTTCTGTGCCAAGGCCGGGCGCGGTGGCTCGCGCCTGTCATCCCAGCACTCTGGGGAGGCCGAGGTGGGCTGATCGCTCAAGGTCAGGAGTTTGAAACCAGCCTGAGCAAGAGCGAGACCCTGTCTCTACTATAAATAGAAAGAAATTAATTGGCCAACTAATATACATAGAAAATATTAGCCAGGCATGGTGGCGCATGCCTGTGGTCCCAGCTACTCGGGAGGCTGAGGCAGGAGGATCGCTTGAGCCCAGGAGTTTGAGGTTGCTGTGAGCTAGGCTGACGCCACGGCACTCTAGCTGGGCAACAGAGTGAGACCCTGTCTCAAAAGAAAAAAAAAAAAGTGTTCTATGCCGTGCTAAGTGGACGCTAAAGTCATGTCAGCCACGGGAGGGAGCATGAGGCCTATTTAGGGACAAGGGAGAGGTTATGCGCCCAACCAAAAGAAGGGACAGGAGGGTCCCATCCCACTTCATACGCCCGGGAGGTTGTCAGTGTCTGACGTTCCTGGGGGTGCATGTTATCAGGTTGGAAGCAAAAGGTACGTCCCTTAAAGGGGCACGACCGCAGAGGTGGGGGACAGATGGTATTTTCCCTGCACCCTGTTTGGGCCCAGTGGGTGGTGACCTTATGGGGTGTAGGGAAGCATGGGCTGTGGAAGGAATCCCAGCAGGCTCCGTGACCCAGTCGTGGTGACCCAGCAGACAACTGGAAAGCTCGCTCGCAAGCCTGGGAGCCGGCAGAGAACGTTCCCACCAAAGGGCTCTGGGCGAGGTGGACTAATTAGGCACGGGGGAGCTTGCTGCACCAGGGAGACTGAAGGGATGTCGCTCCCTGGAGATGAAGCCTTAGCTCCATTGTGCAGATGGCTTTTGAGTGGAGATGCTGGGTTCCTAGTGGACCCCATGCTGTCAGAGCAGGAGGGATTACACAGGGCTCTGGCCGACTCTACTCACCAGGTGGGTCGGCGGGACAAGCCCCTTTTGTGAGAGATGCTAGCGCAAATCCAACGGTTTGCATAGGATTAAGGAGGGTCAGCAGTCTCAAGAAGGCGGAGGGGGCCCGGCGCGGTGGCTCACGACTGTAATCCTAGCACTCTGGGAGGCTGAGACGGGCGGATTGCTCAAGGTCAGGAGTTCAAAACCAGCCTGAAAGAGACCCCGTCTCTACTATAAAAAAAATAGAAAGAAATTAATTGGCCAACTAAAAATATATAGAAAAAAATTAGCCGGGGCACGGTGGCGCATGCCTGTAGTCCCAGCTACTTGGGAGGCTGAGGCAGGAGGATCGCTTGAGCCCAGGAGTTTGAGGTTGCTGTGAGCTAGGCTGGCGCCATGGCACTCACTCTAGCCTGGGCAACAGAGTGAGACTCTGTCTCAAAAAAAAAAAAAAAAAAAAAGAAGGCGGAGGGCCCCTCGGACCGCAGGTAAAGATGGGTTCTGCATAACGCCCGCGGCGGGCGTGGGAAAAGTCGGGCTATCCTTGTGGTCCTCGGCACGGGCAAGGGAGGAGTGAGCCTGGAACCTGAGCTGGGCAGAAGTGTGAGAACAGGAAGCTGTCCGTACACCACTGCACAGCAACGCTCACGGTTTCGAAGCTCAAGTCTACTAAAGCGGAGTCCGGCGTCCGTGGTGGGCTGGACTTTCAGGGAGTTCGCCGTGGGTGAAGGCAAGTTCTGGAGGGTCTGCAGGGTGGAGTCTGGAGAGATGACTCTTGGATGGGGTTCCCAGAGCTGAGCTAGAGTGGTGGAAGCAGTGAGAGTTATTTAAAGCGTACAAGGGGAGGCCGAGGCGGGAGGATCGCTCAAGGTCAGGAGTTTGAAACCAGCCTGAGCAAGAGCGAGACCCCATCTCTACTATAAATAGAAAGAAATTAATTGGCCAATTAAAAATCGGTAGAAAAAATTAGCCGGGCATGGTGGCGCATGCCTGTAGTCCCAGCTACTCGGGAGGCTGAGGCAGGAGGATTGCTTGAGCCCAGGAGTCTGAGGTTGCTGTGAGCTAGGCTGACGCCACGGCACTCACTCTAGCCTGGGCAAAAAAAAAATATGTATAGAAGGGGGCCCAGCTCGTTCCGGGAAATCCTTGAGTAAAATCAAGTCTCCGGGCTGTGAGGGTTGCAGTCCCTTTAGGAAGCTGCCCGGGGAGTTGTGATGGGCAGGTAGGGGGCAGGTCGGGGCAGGGAAAGACGGCAAGGGAACCAACCTAACTTACTAATTCCATTTCTTGAGATCGGTGTTCATAATTTTATATGTGTGACAGCCCCTAGGCCTAGAGAGGATGACTAACGTTGGGCCAGGTGGAATTCAATAGTTTAAATCCCGGAGATGACTCTGTTATCTATTTAATACTTCAGTGGCTTTGGAAAACCAAGCAAGAGAGTAATGTTTTAAATAAAAGTCGTGCCAATATTTTTAGTTCTTTCCATGACATTTTTCTAAAGAAGCAAATCCGGGACTGCAGCCGATTACATAAACTGCTGTTTAGGAAGAATCAGAGTGAGACAACCACCTTCCGTGGGTGGAGAAGGCCTCATGGTGGTCAGGGTTTCAGACGTAAAGGGGCTTTGGTTATTTCTGTGGCACCCAATTTAGTGCATACAGTTATTATTGATAATATGTGTCAAGGCCTAGTAGAACTTTAGGAATCTCACACAGCCTCGGGGCAGATATTTATAATATATTTATATAAATATAACTCAAAGAAAGTTAAATACCATTTTATATTTGATGATGCCTTTTTTTTTTTGAGACAGAGTCTCACTTTTGTTGCTCGGGCTAGAGTGCCGTGGCGTCAGCCTAGCTCACAGCAACCTCAGACTCCTGGGCTCAAGCAATCCTCCTGCCTCAGCCTCCCGAGTAGCTGGGACTACAGGCATGCGCCACCATGCCCGGCTAATTTTTTCTATCTATCTATATATGTTTAGTTGGCCAATTAATTTGTTTCCATTTATAGTAGAGACGGGGTCTCGCTCTTGCTCAGGCTGGTTTCGAACTCCTGACCTTGAGCAATCCACCTGCCTCGGCCTCCCAGAGAGCTAGGATTACAGGCGTGAGCCACCGCGCCCGGCCTGACGATACCTTTCTGCAGGTTCTAACACACCTGTAAGCCTAGTAAGTTTTCTCTTGGGCTTCTAGTGTCTCCACTATTAAAAGCTAATTTGAGGTTTAAAAAAAAAAAAAAAAATCCAGAATTTTGCTCTTTGAAAGCCTGTCAAACATTATAGGTCTAAAACATTTGTTTAAATAGAATTGCAGGTCACTTCTAAAACAATGGCTTTCTCTTTTACTCTTTTACCCAAGAATGACAGTCTTTGGAAGACTCTAAGTGCAATGCAGGTGGAACATGGATGTAAACTTTGACCCTCAAAGTTTTCCAGTAGTTAAAGTTACTTTTTAACAAAAATAACACAGGGATTATTTTGACAAAGCATAAAATCTTATCTCTCTTAGGCCGGTCACCGGAAAGAAAATTTTCTATAGTATGTCTCCCGTCACTGGCCATCTCTTATGCAGCTATGTTCATTGATGTATTAATTAGGATCTTAAACATTTACACTTCAATAACAACTTTAAAACGAGCTTCATTTATCAAAGGTTACCACGGCCCCATGAACTAAGATGCATTTGAGTTCTCTCAATGTTCTTAACAAAATTTGATGTAAGCGCTTATTTTTTCTTTGAGCCAATCAATTAGAGCTCTCTTACCTATTTTGGTGGTGACAGATCACATGCACATGACACATGTGGACAGGCAAGTATACAGACATACAGAGGCGGACAGTCCTAGGTGGAACAAGGCAGAAGGTTCTAGAGTTGAAAGCTCAGGGCACCCCCGGGAACACGCTGCGTGTAGCGTTCTAGGTAAGCTTCTTCCCGAAGTCAGAGGAAGGAGGAAGCTGTAAGATCTTCTCCCAGTGGGGGAACTGGGAACCCCTAGACCAGGGGTCCTCAAACTTTTTAAACAGGGGCCCAGGTCACCGTCCCTCAGACTGTTGGAGGGCCGGACTATAGTTTAAAAAAAAAAAACTATGCACAAATTCCTATGCACACTGCACATATCTTATTTTGAATTAAACAGACGGGCAAAAACACCCGCATGTGGCCCGCGGGCCGTAGTTTGAGGACGCCTGCACTAAAGGGTGGGCAAAGACTTTATCTCCCAGCTACGGAGAAGGTGCGGAACGCGCAGGGGGTTGCATTTTACCTTTCACTGGGAAGATGGGGGTAGGAGAGGGAAACCGAGGCCCTGGGAGTTCAGGAAGAGCAGAGGACGGGGCTCCTGTGTTCTCACCTGTGCCAGAGACTCACCTGAGGCTCGGCCATCCCGGGGTGCGGAGGTCGAGTCTGTTCCGCAGCCTGACGCGCGTCAGACGGAAGCAGATTCCGAGGGTCGGAGCGTGTGGGGGACGCCGTCCAGGGCGGGGAAGCCGGGTCCCCCACGCAGGTGCCCGCTCCCGTTTCTTAGGAAGAGGCCCCTGGCTCTACCAGGCCCCTCCTTTTGTCAGAGGGGGCAGGGTCCTGGCGGAGCCCACTTCCCGGGCCATTGTCCACTCCAGGGACCCAGTGGGGGGACAGCTAAAGCAGGGTGCAGTTCCCGGAGAGGGTCGCAGTCCTGATGTCCTCTTGCCCGAGCCCGCAATGCTCCTCCCTGTCTCTGGGGAGCCCCTTCCACGGCGCAGCCGCCATCTGAGAGCCTGTGCTGTTTTCGGGGCTGCTGTTCACCCCACCCTCTGCTCCCCTCGCCTCTCCCCGTCCCGGTTAGGACCCACCGCGAAGGCCAGGTCTGAAGTTCCGCGCGTGGAGGCCGAGGCCCCTTCCCGAGTTTTTGGAGCTTACGCTGGGCGTCGGGGCCGACTGGGAGATGCAGCGCCTTGCCAAGATGCACGGTCCCTCCCTGGTGTCGGGATCTAGGTTAGGAAAGAGGAGAATGGCGTCAGACAGGGAGAAGGCTGCCATCGCACCCCCGCTCCCCGATTTGGGCGCCTGTTGACGACGCCACCGTCTGACCCTGCAGCCCCAGAAGGGAGCGGGTGTGCGGGGGAGGCCGGAACGGCCCCCGCAGTTGTGGCCAGGGGAGGGAAGCGGAGGCGGAGAGGTGGAAGGAGGGACAGGGGACCCGAAAGAGAAACACCACCTGGGTAGGAGGTGAGGCAGGGAGAGAGGGGGGCGCAGGGGTGAGAAGTGGCACGAGGCAGGCGGAGCCAAGGCCAGGACGTCCAGCGAGCTCAGAGGCAGTCTGAGGGCAGGGACTGCAGACGCCACGCCGGCCAGCGGCGGCAGAAGGGCAGGCAGCCTCACGCAGAGATCCGCTCCCAGGCCAAGCTTCCTGGTCATTTAATTTACTGAACGTTTGGGATCGGGGGTCACCGAGTCCCCACGTTCTGACCGAATGTTGCCCGTGACAGCAACTAGGAGAAAGATAAGGATGTTTTGGCCGGGCGCGGTGGCCCACGCCTGTAATCCTAGCACTCTGGGGAGGCCGAGGCGGGTGGATGGCTCGAGGTCAGGAGTTTGAAACCAGCCTGAGCAAGAGCGAGACCCCGTCTCTACTAAAGATAGAAAGAAATTAATTGGCCAACTAAAAATACATGGAAAAAATGAGCCGGGCGTGGTGGCGCATGCCTGTAGTCCCAGCTACTCGGGAGGCTGAGGCAGGAGGATCGCTTGAACCCAGGAGTGTGAGGTTGCTGTGAGCTAGGCTGACAGCACGGCACTCACTCTAGCCTGGGCAACAGGGCAAGACCCCATCTCTACAAAAAATAGAAAATCTAGTCGGGCACGGTGGCACACGCCTGTGGTCCCAGCTACTCGGGAGGCTGAGGCAGGAGGATCGCTTGGGCCCAGGAGTTTGAGGTTGCTGTGAGCTAGGCTGACGCCACGGCACTCTAACCCGGAAATAGAAGACGTCTGAGAGGGCGTCCCCAACTCAGATGACCCCCGAAGGTGTGATCGGACATCAGGCATCCCTGAAAATCTGAAGTCGGACCAAAGCCTGCTGATCTGGGCCAGAGAACAGGTGTCCCCAAACTATGACTCGGATTGTGACCTTGAATTCTTCCCCGCAGCCGGGCGTCCCTGGGTCTGGGTGAGGACTCAGGGGGTCAGTGTGTCGTCCCCCCCCCCCCCCCCCCCCCCCCCCCCCCCCACCCCCCCCCCCCCCCCCCCCCCCCCCCGCCACCCTCCCACGTGGCAGACCCAGCGCCGGGTTTCCCTCGACCGAACAAGAAAGCTGCCGCTCTCCGCCTTGTGCCTGTGACCATTCCCAGAGTTTTCAGAGACGGAGTGACTCTCCAAGCTCTGAACGATTTGAAGGGTGTCCCCGAGAGGGACGGCCGAGGACATGCACGGAGGAGGAGCGTTCGAGACGCAAGCGGCTCCCCGTCCGCAGGGGGAGAAATGAGAGCATGAGCCGGTTCCCTCACGGGTTGGGAAAAGTGACTTCTCCTCGGGGGCGGGCAGGGAAAAGTCCCTAGGGGGGGGAGGGAGGGACACCAAATGAGCAGGTGGAAAGGCTGGCAGGTGCTCACGGCGCAGGGGGAGAAAGATCTCTCACTCAGAGGTTAAGATATAAAAGTAAAAAAGTTTATCTTCTCAGAGGGACGGAGAGGAAGAGAGAGAGAAGGGAAGGGCGCAGGGAGACGGCGTGACACCCCAAAGAAAGAGAAGGGGGTGTTCGCAGGAGGGCCACGCAGCAGCTCGCTGATTTTAAGGGGGATGCAGAGAGAAAAAATAGTGATGCCGTCATCAGTGTAAGGCTGGCGGCGGGCCTCCCTAGATCAAAAAAGAAAAGGCTCAGGAGACCAGACCCGCCAAGGACAAACTGCCAGGCCCCGCTGAGAGGAACCACACCCAGATGTCCACCTGGATAAGAACGTTTGGGCTCCTGGATTCCGCAAATACCGCCAGCCCCTCCTATTTCTCAATGACCACCAAAGGCCGCCCAGCTCTTCCCGCATAAAGCCCCTAGCTCAGCCCAAACGGCATAAAAGGCCGCACCCCCTTCAAACGGGGGGCGACTTCTGGGGCCTCTCTCTTGGGGCCCCAGAACCTCGTCCGGGGGCACTAAATAAAGCCACATGGTTTGGCCCCCACTCTTTCTCTCTCTGTCTTTTCTTTTTGCCGCCGACGAAAAACCTTACAGTCAGCTGGTAACAAAAGCGGGAGCAGGCAGACAATAAGAACCGCAAGGGTGTCAAAGTCCACAAGTCAGTTTCCTGCCCTTCCTTGGAGAAGAGAGTACGGCAGGAGACGCGACTGTCTCCACGAGATGCAGTCGAGGCCGTAGCTCCTTCTCCTGCTATTTACTCCGCAACTCTGTAAAGGCAGATTCTCAAATAAAACAATTTTGAAAGACAGAGACTTCCACCTTTCTTCCGTTCCTTCGGCTTTTTCCGAGGTTGTGCTTACAGAGAACTCCTGCAGGGTCCCTGATGGTGAGAGAACTCACAGGACTGATCTCTAACCGTGACTGGGGAAGTTCTAGGATCGGGTATTTTCCTAGGTGGGATTAGGTATTTTTTTTTTTTCCAGCTGTTTTCTGCAAAGCTGCCCCTTTCAGTGCCAGGCAGAGAATCCAACTGAACTCCTGCAGGTGGACATCCAGTTGCTCCAGCGACGCTTCCAAAAAGACTGTTCTTTCCCCCATTGGACTGTCGTGGTCCCCTCGTCAGAAATCGGCTGACCGCAAGTATGAGGGTTTGTTTCTGGAGTCTCGCTTCCATTCCGTTTATATGTCTGCCTCTAGGCCAGTCCCACGCCGCCTCGGCTACCGTAGCTTTGCGGTAAGTTTGCGTCCTGACATGTGCATCCTCCAACTTTGTTCTCCCCTTTCAGGGTTGTTTTGGCTATTCTGGGGCCCTTGCATTTGCATGTGGATTTTAGGGTCAGCTTATAAAAAGCCAGCTAGGGGCCGGGCGCGGTGGCTCACGCCTGTAATCCTAGCTCTCTGGGAGGCCGAGGTGGGCGGATCGTTTGAGCTCAGGAGTTCGAGACCAGCCTGAGCAAGAGCGAGACCCCCGTCTCTACTATAAATAGAAAGAAATTAATTGGCCAGCTAATATATATAGAAAAAATTAGCCGGGCATGGTGGCGCATGCCTGTAGTCCCAGCTACTCGGGAGGCTGAGGCAGTAGGATCGCTTGAGCCCAGGAGTTTGAGGTTGCTGTGAGCTAGGCTGACGCCACAGCACTCACTCTAGCCTGGGCAATAAAATCAGACTCTGTCTCAAAAAAAAAAAAAAAAAAAATTAAAAAAAAAAAAAGCCAGCTAGGGTTTTGACAGAGCTTGCCTTGGATCTGTAGATCAAGGTGGGAGTACTGCCACCTTAACAATAGGAAGTCTGCCCCGTGGCCATGGGGGACAGTCTTTCCATCTAATTAGATCTTCTTCCATTTCTTTCAACAATACTTTGTAGTTTTCAGTGTACAGGTTTTACATTCCTTTCACTAAATTTATTTCTAGGTATTTTGTTCTTTTTTGCTGTTTTGCTATAAATGGGATTGTCTCCTTGATTTTATTTTTGCATCCCTTCATTGCCAGTGTACAGAAATGAAATTGATTTTTTGTATGTTAATCTTGTATCCTGCCACACTGCTATACACATTTATTAGTTTTAGTGGATTTCTTAGGATTTTTTTATATACAATATATGATAAGCAAATAGAGAGTTTCGTGCCTTAGTCCATTTGGGATGCTACAATAGAATATCACAGACCGGGAGTCTTAATAAGCAACAGAGATGTATTTCTCACAGTTCTGCAGGCTGGGAAGTCCAAGATCAAGGTGCCAGGAGATTTGGTGTCTGATGAGGGCAGCTTCCTGGTTCATAGACGGCATCTTCCTGTGTCCTCCCACAATGGCGGGAAGGGGCTGGGGGTCTGTGGGGTCCCCTTTTAGGGCACTAAACCGACTCATGAGGGCTCTGCCCTTGTAACCTAACTACCTCCCACAGGCCCTACTTCCAAATATAGTCACCTTGGGGGTTAGGATTTCAACGAATAAACATAAACGTTCAGACCATAGCATTTTACTTATTCCAGTATGGGTTCCTTTTACCTATTTTTCTCTTGTCGATTGCCCCGGCCAGAACCTTTAGCACAACGTTGAATAGAACTGGTGAGTGTTCACCCCTATCTCATCCCCATCTTAGGGGGAAAGATTTCAGTCTTTCAGCATCGACTGTGACCTTAGCAGTGGGCTTTCCACAGATGCCCTTATGGGGGTTGGGAGAGAGGACATTGCCTTCTATTAATATTTCTAGCGAGTTCGGTGTTTTTATCAGGAGAGGGTGTTAGGTTCTGTTGGGTTGCTTTTCCTTCATCTATTGAGATGGCCGTGTGGCTTTTGTCCTTTATGCTATTAATGTGGTGCATTGCTTTGATTGCTTTTTGGATTTTAAACCCTCCCCTCCCTCCTTTTAAATATAAAGCTGTCCCACTCCATGCCTGCCTTTGGGTCTCTGTCGAACACAAGTGACGGGGCCAACTCCCTTGCTTGAGCAAGCTCTGCAGGCACAGCCTCAGGTGGGGCTCTGCATGTATGTCCACAGGAAACGGAGGCACGGGGCTCTGTAACGGCCCCGAGACAGAATGTGTGCTCCTTGGGGACAGGGAGCAACCAGCTCTGGGCCTCTGCCAGGCAGAGGAGTCTCCTGGGCAAACATCACACGAGACACAAAGGAGCCAGAGACCTTGTGCCTCCCACAGGCCCGGCCCCGCTCCAAGTGCCCTGGGCATATTGCTGCCCTTCACCTGCCCTGCAGGTGGGGAGATGGAGGAACCAGCCCAAGTCACGTGGTGGGGGGAAGACTCCTAGACAGCCCAGCAGCTCCACCTGCCCAGAGAGGGGAGCCCAGCGAGGGGGTCTCCTCTCCCCAGCATGACTGCCGGCAAGCCCCCTCCCTGCTCTCTCCCTTGTCCTCTGACACAGCCTGCCTTTGTCCACAGTGTCCTGGAGCCAGCACAGAAGCTCCACTGGGCCCAGCTGTGCCCCCTGGGTGCCCACTTGCCCCAGAAGAAGTCACATGATCATGGCATTGTTGGTCAGGGGTCCCCTCAGGTCCTCGTGAGGTCAGGCTGGTGGGCCGCTGGGAAGGACACCTTAAGATGTGGAGCTCACAGGTGCCAGCCCTGCCGGGTGGCCCCATAAACCCCCAAGCCCAACCTCCAGCAAGTCCCCAGGGGCCTGAGGCCAGTTCCAGCTGCTGCCCCAGCCCATTCAGCGCAGACGTCACCCCCCTGTGGCCCGCTCTGGCCTTCAGGCCCCAACGCCGGCTGGCTGCCTGCCTGCAAGGCTCACCGCCTGCCCCGCCCACCACCTGCCAGCCTCAGCGTCAGGCCCTCTCCCCTGCTCTGCTTGTGCCCAGCCCCGCCTCCTCTCTGCTCCCCCAGCCTCACCCCTCCGCCTGGAATGCTCCTCCCGCCAAGCCTGGCCCTGCACACTGCAGGGGTGCCCTGGTGGTGCCCTCTTTCAAGCATCCTAGGAATTCCCTCCCTCCAGTGTTGACCTGACGATGGTCACAACACCTGTCCCCCCACCAGAGCCCAAGGTCCTAAAGAGGAGGGGTCCGGTTGCCTGGCTCCCCACAGCCGGTGCCTGGAACGGTGCCTGGCGCACAGCAGGCACCGCTACATATCTGGCGCATGACGGAAGGAGGGGACAGAACAAGCAGGCCATGGGCCGGCGTGACCTGCTTTGGAGCCTGGTGGACCAAGGACACCGTGTGCATGGATCTGCCCCCTCCTCCCACTCCCTGAGGGTGAGGTCACTGCCTCCCTCCGTCTCCCCCTGCAGAGGATAGAAGATACAGCCCACACCTCTCAGTGTCCTCAGCACTGGGGACACAGCAGGCGCCCGGGCCATCACCGAAATGCTTCCCTGCACTGGAGGCCTTTTGTGTCCCTTTTACACAGAAACAACCCTTGCAAACCCCCAAGTGAACGCTTCAGTTTCTTTCCTTATAACGGCACTTCGCATGCACAAAACGCGAGACTGGGCATCAACTTGTGCTTGTAGCTGCATTGCAAGCGCTAAGCCAAAACCAATTTACAAATTAATCACCAAGAAAAACTACAGGAGCAGAGCACAGATGGTTACTGCAGAGCTGCTCTGGCCAGCATTAGCTACTGGCCACTCAAGGCTCTTTAAATCTAAGTTATCATGAACCACAATGAAAAATTCAGTTCCTGGTGGCCACACTCCGGTGGCCGGTGGCCGGTGTGCGGGAGACTTGCCAGACACAGATGCGCCTGTCACTGCAATTCTGCCTGGCAGAGTGCAGGACGGGCCATGCTTTGCCAAGAGGGACCGGAGTGCAGGTAAGGGACAGCTCTCCCGACCTGTCCCCCCAGGGGAGCCCCTGTCCAGGAAGCAGCCCCAGGGCCCATCAGTTTTCCTGGGGTGGCGGGGAGAGCCCTCACCGGTGCTCACCGGAGGGCGTTCACCCCTTCACCCTGGGAGAAAGCGCCCCTTGCTCCCTGGCCCAGGCTCCACGTCCTCACTGGCCCAAAGCAGCGAGCCAGAGTGCACGGCTGGGGTCCCCGGGCACACACGCCAGCACGTGTTCGGGGTCAGCAAGTCACCCCTTCCGCGGGACCAGGGACTGGCTGCCTGTAATCGCGTTCTAGGACCGCCATGCGGACACCCCCGCTGACTCTGGGGGCCTCGTGCCTACCCAGGCTCCCCACCCGCGGCAGCGCTGCAAGCAAAGCGCTGTCTTTGCAAAGCCGTCCGCTGGCGCATCACCTTCTCCAGGGAGGCCTCCCGGATTGTCCAAGACGCCTGAGACGAAGGGCTGCGCTCCGGGGCAGACGCTGCAACTGTCCTCAGGCCCAGGCCCCGCCGCCACCCCCTCGTGGGCCCGGAGGACAGCAGCGCGGGGGTGCCTCCTGATCCCCGCACCGGGCACCCGGGCACCCGGGCCCGAGGCCGCGGCCGCGCGTCGGTCCCGGACCCCGAAGTGCGCGCGCCCCCGCGCCCGGGCGGCGGGAGGAGGGGCGTGCGGGGCGGGGCGGGGCGCGCGGGGGGCGGGGCGCGCGGGCCGGGGCGGGGCGCGCGGGGGGGCGGGGCGCGGCGGCCTATAAGCGGCGCGGAGCGGGGCGCGCGCCCGGCCAGAGAGCGAGCGCGCAGCAGCGGCCGCGACCCCTCCGCTCCCCCGGCCAGGCCGCCCGCGCACCCCGCGCACCCCGCGCACCCCGCGCACCCCGCGCACCCCGCGCACCCCGCGCACCCCGCGCCCGCCTCGCAGCCCGGCCCGCGCCCCGGCCGCCCGCGCGCCGCGCGCCAGGCCCCGGCCGCCTCCGTCCCGCCCGCCGCGCAGCCCGGCCCGCGCCCCGGCCGCCGCCGCCATGGGAGTGGAGGGCTGCACCAAGTGCATCAAGTACCTGCTCTTCGTCTTCAATTTCGTCTTCTGGGTGAGCGCGGGGGCCGGGGTCCGGGGTCCGGGGGTCCGGGGTGGGGGCGGGGGGCGCACCCCTGCGCAGCGGGCGGGCGGCCGCGCTAGGCCCGGGCCGCCGGGTCGCGGCGCCACCTGTGGGCTCCCGGCGCGGCTGGGGGTGTCGCGGGGGCCGGGGGCCGCGAGCCGAGGTCCCAGGGCCCGGCGGGCGTCGGGGCCGCCGCTGCGCTCCCGCTTCAGGCCGGGGCCGCGCGCCCGGCCGGCGTGGGGGGGGGCGCGCATTCCCCCTTGCCGCAGTTTCGGGGACCTCCCGCTTCCCGGGGCGAAGGGGGGCTCGAGGGCGGGACTTCGAGCGCCCCGCCCCCATGAGCTCATCAGGGCCACCGCCCCTGGATGGGGGGGACGCGCAGTCTCCGCCGGAGCCCTGGGACCGTCCGCCCCACTCTTGCCCCATCCCGGCCCACCCTCCAGTCTGCTGTCGCCAGCCTGGGGACCGCCCTGAGGGTCGGGCTTCGGGCGGAGCGCGCGACTGGGAGTTCACAGGGCCTGGGATGTCCCGCGTGCTGGGTACCCGCACCGTGGTGGCCTCGTTTCCTGGGAACCGTCTCCCTCTCCGCACCCAGACAGATTTCAGCCCTGGCCTTGCTCCCAGGGGGGGTTCTAGGGGGTTTAAAGGGAGGGGCTGGGCGGTTCTGAGTTGGCACAAGGCAAAGGGTGGCCCAGAGACCCGTGGGGGTCCCCGAGCACCAGGGCCTGCTTCCCGGAGCGAGTGCCCAAGTCTCCACTGTGCAAGGTGCTGCCCATACGTGAGTCTTCTCAGGGTGCCAGCTTGGGTTCAGGGCCGTCTCCTGCCGAGAGTTGCTCTCCGCTGACCCGTCTTCCTGACCGGGACTTGATTGATGGGGCTTTTGCCTTTTGTTTCCATTTCCTGTAAGCCCTGGAGTTGGGGATGGGGTGGAGAGTCCTTCTTGTCCTGGAAGGACTGAGTGGCTGTGCCCTGCCTCCCCCCTTGGCTGGGCCCCTTGCAGTGGCCACAAGCCCCTCCTGGGCCCCCAGGCTGCCACCCCCCTCCCCACCCCGACATCCCAGTGGACCGTGCATTTCTCCAGTTGAGGCAGGGAGGGCGAACTTCTGAAATGGCCCCTGGAGCCCCTGTGTGGCACTGGGACATCTGTTTTCCGTCTGGACTGCTGGAGATCCCACGTGGATCACTGGAGGGGGGAGGACTGAGAGGGGACTGGCCTCCCAGCTGAGAGCGGAGTTGGGGGTCCCCCGCACCTTCCCAAGCCCACCTTGCCGCCCATGGCTCGGCCCGCCCGGGGACACCAGTGGGACGTCACCGTGGCCATTGCTGTGCCGTGGGAGTGGCAGCCGGGAGCTGCCCAGGCATGGCCCCGGGGCCCGGGCTGCAGAGGCAGGCACCAGTGCTGGCTAGCCTTGCCTGTTTCTGCCCAGGCTGGCGGGACGCCCCTGCCCGGGCCCTAAGGGAGAGCCTGGGTGTGGGGCAGGCAGCTGACGTGTAGGCGGAGGCAGGGGCTTCTCCAGAAGTGGGTTTTTGCCCTCGTCAGTACAGGGAGTCCCTCCCACCTGCCCAGCTGGGAGGTCTCCTGGGCATCTCCCCCGGGAGCTTGTCCCGCCCAGGCCGGTAGTTTCCCACCAGCTGGGGTGGAGGCCGAAGAACACATCCCAGCCCAGCCCCAGGCGCTCTTTTCTCAGGCCTGCCCCTCCCCTCCCAGGGGCCCACCCAGTGCAGAGCATTGAGGCCTGCTTCCGGCCACAGTCCCCGAGGACCCACCACCCACGTGGGCCCTGCCTGGCCGGGGCTGAGCAAGGCGGTGCTGGCGGCCTCCCCCCTCCCCCCGTGGAGCCCCCTCCACCCCTGGCATCACAGGGCTTGTCCTGTGAGAGCTGGGTGCCAGGGGGTTGGGCCTCGGTGAAGTCCCCACCCCACGACTCTGGTCCTGGGCCTCAGCTTCCTCCCCTCCAAAGTGGGGTCCCCCGGGCCCCTGTCTCCGGGGCTGCCGGTGGATTAGCGAACGCCCTAAGTGCTGACCGAGGGGCGTGGCAGGCAGGGCTCAGGAGTGGGTGCCGGCATGGCGTGCGAAGGGAGCTCGGCCGAGGAGAGCCCGGCTTCGAGTGGGGGGCTTCCTTGGGGAGCGGGTTGCAGGCGCCCTGCAGGGCCTGGAGGACCTGGGGCTGTCCCAGACCAGCCATGTGCTGGGCGGGCAGGAGGAGGCTGGCGGAGGAGGCTGGCAGGGGAAGAGGTCGACGGTGGATGTCTGGATGGGGCACTTTGTGAAAGTTCTGTTTTAGAGAAACAGGAAAATGCTTCCCTGTGGGAGAGGCGGGGGCGTCAGAGGCAGCCCGGGCACTGACGGCGCACGCTGACCTGTGCACACGGGCTCACCTGTGCACGCACGCTCACACACACACCCTGGCTCTGCCTCCAGGAACCCCAGGCGGAGTGCACGCCGCCTGCCCTGACGAGAGCCTGCTTTGGGGCCCAGCGGTGCCCTGTCCTCCTGCCCGGGAGTGCATGGCCGGGAGGCAGGGGCAAGGACACAGTGCAGAGGCCCTGGCCGGGCCGGGCAGGGAAGCCTGGAAATCCGGTAGCTCAGGGGGGTTCCTGAGACCTTGACGGACAGCTAGGGGCAGGGCAGGAGAGCCAGGCGCCTGGCCTGCGTGAGCCTCACTGCCACATCTGCGAAGTGGGTATGATAACAGCCTTCTCCCTGCCGGCTGGCACTGGCTGGCCAGGGAGTGCGTGAGAGGTGCCACCGGTCCCTGGGGGGAGAAGAAGGGCGTCCCCCACCTGGGACTGGCTGCTCCTCCTCCAGCCTAACGTGGCTGGTGGCCTCCTTGTAGGCCAGACCCGGCCAGGAAGGAGACTGATGAGAAGCCTTGAGGAGACTGATTAGAAGCCTTGCTAACTGGCATTTAATTCTCAATTCCAGACAGCACATGACTGTCTGTCACTTAGCCAGTCTGTCACCATCCTTCCGGGAGAGGGGCTACAACCCAGGCATCTCTGGGTGGGGGCGGGGACTTCCTGTGCCTGGTTTCGAGGAGCTGGGGGAGTGGACTTTTCCCCGGGCTGTCTGGCTGTCCAGCTCTGGGGAAATGGCCGGGCCAGGCCCACCGAGAGAGGAAGTCTGTGGTTCGCCTCTGGGACAGACTGGCCTGGTGCAGGTGTTTCAGCAGGGAGGGGTACGGGCCTTGAACAAGGAGCTGGGGGGCCTGGGACCCTGGCCACCCTCCTGGCCCTCTGCTCTGGTCCCACACGTTGCCCACCCTTCTGGGACAGGAGCTGGTGCCCGAGAGCCCCCGTTCCTTCCCTGGGTGTGAGGGGCTGGCTCCCACCCCCGCCCAGCCCCAGGTCAGCTCTGTCTGCAGAATCGAGTCCCGCCTGTCATCGTACGTAACTGTCCCCCAGCCCAGACAAGGACGCACCCCACCCCCATGCCCTGTCTCCTCCGCACCTGAAACCCAGGTTCTGGGGAGCCTCCGGTTATTGGATTAATAAGGTTTAAAGCAAAGGTGCCTGAGGGAGGGAGCAGTCGGGGTTCTGGAAGGACCCTGGGCAGGGCTGGGGCTGGGGAGAGGCCCAGGTGCCCCTTGCTCTGGCCCTGACCTCCTGTGACCCAGGCCGGGCACACAGTGCTGGCCGGTCTTCCAGCCTTGGAGGTGCCATCTTGTCCCCGGGACCCCTCTTCTGCACGCAGAGCCAGGCTCACCCCGAAACGGCCCCCAGCGGCCTTCGCCTCTGAGTCATTCCCGCCTGTGCAGGGAGATGGGGTGGGACCCGCCTGCTGGGCACCTTCCAGAAGCCTCTGGACTTACTCAGTGCTCTCCCTCCAAACACACACACACACACACACACACACACGCTCTGTACTTCTGGGCCTAACCTCAGAAGCCTCTCCGCCAGTGGGCCGTGGGGCGGGGGCTGGGTCAGAGGAGACCACTTGGGGTAGGCCCTCGGGTGGGGCGGCTCCCCGCGCAAGGGGGGCTGACAGCTGGTGGCTGGGCCTTACTCTGGGTGCCCTGGCAGCTGCCCCCGGGGGCAAGATCTGGCAGGGGCTGGGCGGCCAGGGGCTCGGCCCTCATAAGTGCATTGAGTTGGTGGTGAGGGTGCCCCAGCAGGGGCCGAGAGGGCCGGACGTGGGGGTCTGAGCGCCACGCAGGCCCGGGAGACGGCGAGCCGGCCAGCCTGGCGGAGCCTGGGGCCCACACCGCCACCCCGACCGCCTCCCCCCTTCTCTGGAGATGCGCCCCTTTTCCTAGCGTGGAAAGTAAATGCTTCTCCCTCCCCGTCCCCGTCCCCGAGTACTAAGGTGGGTGTGGAAGACGGGAAGGCTCAAGTCAGGGTGCCTCGTGGAGGGGGCGGGTGAGGGGCGGCCCCCCAGGCGCCCCGTGGTGCACGGGATTATTAACTTCCTTGGGGGAGTCCGGGTGCCACATAACGGCTTCCCTGGGCAGTTGCTTGTGGTTAGGCCCTGTGGTTGGTGCTGTGCCGCAGCTGACAGTGAGCTTCAGGGGGCTGCTGGGGTGCTCTGGCCGGGGCGGGGCCGTCGTCAGTGAAGGGCGCCCCCCGCCCCCGCCGGCCGCCTCCCCTCCCAGGGTTCCAGTCCTGGGGGCCGGGGGCCTGAGCCCGGAGCTCTAGGGGGGGCAGCAGTTTGGGAGGCACAGACTCCCTTGCCCCACCCAGGGTGAGCGCCCCCTCTCAGCATCCCACCCCTGCCCCCCGGGCCCTGCCCTGCCCTCTGCCTTCACAGCCGCGCTCCTCTGAGCCAGGCGGGCACTGGGCTGGGAGCCAACCCTGCTGCCTGGGGTGTTCTCAGGGTCACTGGGGTGATAAGGAAACTGAGGTTCCAAGTGACAGCAGGAGGTGGCGGCTGAGAGCCAGAGCCACAGCCTGGAGCGTCCTGGTGTCCTCGCCCGGGTGGGAGTAGGACCAGCCCTTGGCCAGGCAGTGCCCGCGGTGCCCCAGGTGCTGCTGCTGGGCAGAGACACGCTGGGCGCCCCGGGCCTCTTGCACCTGCTCACAGGTCCCTGCCTGAGACACACCCACCTTCCGTCACCTGCCCTGGGGGTGCCAGACCTTCTCCTTGGGAGCACACGGCCACACCCCACGGCTGCGCTGTGCCCTTCCCAGCAGGTCTGTGTCCCCGTGCGCCTCCCCGCAGGGCCCACGGGCGGGGGGGGCTTCCCAGAGGAGGACCGGGGCGGGGGGCGGGGCAGGTGCGGGTCTGGCCTGGAAGGGGCCTGCTGCTCAGGGCGCCTGTGCCTGACCCCAGCCCCGAGAGGTGAGGTAGCTAGCGGAGTGTCCCCCCATCCCGTGCTCACCTCCCGGCCCTGCGGGAAGTGGCTCGCAGGTCCCAGAAGGGCCGGCATCCTCGCCTGGCACCTATTTTTAGATGCTGGGACTGGCGGCTTCCTGAGGCCAGGGGCCGCGTGATTGGAGCTTCCACTTCCTGACCGAGGTGAGGATTCCTGCTCTTCCCTCCACACTTCCTTCCCGCCTGGGCCCCTCGCAGGGGCAGCTGCTGCTTCCCGGGAAGGCCTGGGACGGGTCCTGTCTCCTCGTGGGGAGAGAGCGCGGGGTTGGCCTGCAGCGACTAGCTCCCCTCCCCCACAGCATCAGCACCTACACCCCCACCCCCGCGCTCTGGCGTCCCATCCTGAAAGCATTCTGGCCGGGACTCTTCCCTCTGGCCTGTCCCAGCGTCCCTGAGGGGACTTCCTCCCTCCTTCCCGTCTCTGGCCCTCCCTGTCCTCCCGGGGAGGGGCTGTCAGGGCCCCTGCCCCTCATGCTGGCCGAGCCGAGTGGGCACTTTCTGTGCACTTCCCGGAACAAATGTGCACCCCCTGCAGGCCCACAGTGCGCCCCTGCCTGGCAGCCCCTCTCCCCAAGAGCATTGGGCGGGGGCCGGGGGGGGGCGGTCTGGCCTAGAGACTTGCGGACACTTGGCTGCTGCTCAGTGGGGGTTAGCCTACGTGTGCCATCCTAGTCCCCGCGGGTGTGTGGGCAGGATGAGTGGTGGCCACTTGGCCCGGGTGGTGGGGACCACCAGATCCCCGTCCCCAGCTGAGGGGTGGGCCTGTGTGCTGGAGTGCAGCCCCCTGGCCCCACAGGGCCTGGCTGTCCGGGCTCGGGGGGGAGGGGCAGTGGCGGCTGGCACAGGAGGGGCTGTCCCAGGCCTGCCCGGTGGCGCCTGCCCCCTTTGCTCCCTTGTAACGGCTTTTTGGAACGCGCAGACAGGCTGGGAAGGAACCCTGTGTGCTTGGCAGCCGCTGGCTGGAGCTGCTCTGTTATTTATTAATTCTCAGGAAGGAGGAAGGAAACAGAAACAGAATCCTCACGGAGTTACGCACACTCCTTTCTGTGTCTGCACCCTCGTGCGGGGCCCTCCGGGAACCCCAGTCTGAGAACCGCCCAGCCCCCATGCCCGGGGGTGGGGTGTTGGGGGGGGCAGGTGGCACGTGGCGGTGCCACTTCCGACGGGTGGGCTCTCGGCAGGGCGGCGTCCGTGGGGAGGGGGACGACTCTCGTTTGTGACACCTCACCGTGGCGACAGTCGCCAGCACCATGGGGAGCCGGTTGCGTGGCCACTCTGGGTGTCGGCCTCTGTGCCTCTGTTTCCCCGTGTGCGTGTGCGGGTTCCGCAGGCACGGGGAGGCTGCAGTGGGCCCGAGGTCACCCAGGCCTGGGGACCAGCCGCGGGCCCTCGGGCCCCTCTTCACGAGGTCCCTGCTCCGGGCCTCCAGCCAACCCCGTCACAGCCTGTCCCCACCCGGGCCGGGCTCTGGTCTGCAGCTGACACGCGTGTCCCACAGTTACCCCGGCTCCCTGCTCTGCTTTCCTCGAACCGCAGTTCCGGGAACCGGGCTGCAGCGTGTCTGACGACACCGCTGGCCGCAGAGAGCCCGGAGCGCCAGCTCCCGCCCCGAGCGCCCGAGGGCCGCCTGGGCTGTCCGGGGCCCGGAGTGAACTCTGACCCCGGTGGAGCTGGGTCGTCGGGGCTTTGGGGGCGCGGGGGCGGCTGGGACAGCTTTGTTTAATCGCACTGAGCCTCACCCTGTGACAGGCTCAGTGCACGTGTGTAAAGTGCACAACTCAGTGGGTTTTCACGTGTTCGTCCCCAGAGAGACCGTCACCGCCATCGGGAGCGTGAACGTGCTCTCCACCCTGGAAGCGTCCCTAGGGCCCCCCAACCCTCCGTGAGCCCCCATCTCCGGCTGCCCCCGCCCCATCTCGGCCTGGAGGCTCCCCCTCGCTGATGGCCCCCCTCGGGTGAGCTTCCCTGAGGGCCTGGGGGCCGATAGGCTCCTGTGGGGGCAGCCCCGCCCCAGCCCGGGCGCCGGAGCTCCCCCAGCACCTCTGGCCAGGAAGACAGGGGTAGGCCCTGGGCAGCCAGGGAGGGCGTGGGCTGGGGTCGGCGCAGGTGGGGACACTGAGGCACAGGAGGATGGCGGCCCCGCGGCTCCCGCAGCTGAATCAGGGCTGTAACCAGGTCTCTGTGACCGCAGAGGGCGGAACGGGGCCGGGGCTGCTCCCCCATCCACCTGCCCCCCTCCGTTCTGGAGCGTCTCGCACCGCACGCAGCCGTCTCTGGCACACAGATTCAAAACAAAATAAGTGATGTTTTCAGAGCCGCCAGAGGAAGCCAGGGTTGCCACAGCAACTCGCGGCCTGCCACCTCCTCCTCCCCGCCGGGGCCACCGCCAGCCGCCCTCCCCGCCCCGTGAGAGCCACAGGCACAGAGGAGCCCGAGCTGTCGGCTCCCGCAGGACCTGAGGCCTCGTCCTGGGAGGGGCGCACTTGGGGTCCCAGCGGCCGACACTCCCCGGCCCAGCGGTGGGGGGGGTGGGAGCCAGGGCCCCTCCCTCCAAACCAAAGTTTGAAAACTGAGTTGAAACTCCCCTAGGAGCGGCCGTGTTGCAGCCTGCCACGGAGGGGCTGGGCTGAGAAACCACAGCTCGGGCCCCTGTGGTGGGGGTGGCCGGAGAGGGGGCCCGGTGGCCCTGTGGGGCAGGGGTGCCACCCACAGTCCCTTTGAGGGCAGCGCCCACAGCTGCCGGTGCCCGCAGACCTCCCTGGCCTTGCTGGAGGCCAGGCCCCATTCAGAAGGTCGCGGCGGGGGGTGGCGGGCAGGAGTCAGAGGGGATGGGCAGGGGCGCGAGCCCACACCTCCTCCACCCTGCGCCCGCGCCGGGGCCAGCCTGCACAGGGCGTCCCCAGGGCCCTTCTGGGCTTCCTGGGGGTGGGCCCTGCCGCTGGGGCCTGAACTTCACTCCGCTCCGTTGAGCGCCCCCGCCCCCGCCGGCCCCTGGGGCAGGAGCGCGGCTGCCAGGTGGTGTTCTCGGGCCCAGGTCCCGGTTTCCCTTCTGCATCTGAGCGGCAGCCCCTGGCCTGTCCCGGGCTCAGCGTCCAGAAGCAGCCAGTGCTGGCGTGACGAGGCCTCGGTGCTGGCCCTGCCTGCACGGGGACCAGACCTGCCCAGGCGGGGGGGCCGTGCGCTCCCCCCGGCCCCCGGAGCTCTCCAGAGCTGGCGCCTCTCACCTGGCTGGTTTTGTTCCAGACGCTCCTCCTCCAGGAAGCCCCACAGGCTTGGCCCTGGGTGAGGGTGGCACGGAGGGGGCGGGCGGAGCCCGTCATGGGTGCGGGTGGGGGACTCCTGCTGTGGGACCTGACGCCCCCTGTCTGCCCGTCCCCGGCGGCCCCTGCCAGGGCCAGGTTCAGGTGATTCTCGCCATGTCCTCCCAGGGAGACGGGGTGAAGCCTGGCCCTCCTCACCGCCCAGGGACCCCGCAGCTGACCGGCTGTCCCTGTCCTTGGAACGCAGTGTCCCCAGGCTGCAGGAGGGGTGTGGGGCCGAGCTCCACACCTGGCGAGGGATGAAACCCCAGAAGGGATCTGAAGGGACCCCCCACCCATCTGACCAGGGAGGAGCGTCTGGAACAAAAGACGTGGGGGACGGTGGGGCAGGCAGGACTCGGGGTCACTGGTCATTCACGAGGGCCACGTGTGCGTGCACTGGTCCAGCGGCATTGGCAGACAAGGCTGTGACCCCCCCCCCGTGAGGGAGGGGCCGAGCCTGGCCTGGTTGGACGCCCAGGATGGCCGAGCCTCATGGCAGACCCCCCCCTGGCAGAGCTGGGCGTTGTGAGTGTGGGGCTCCCTACGCCTCTTCCTCCCGCCTGCCTCGAAGGCCTTGGCGCCACTTCCTTCCTCGCTGGAGCGTCTCTTCCCAGCTCCGACAGCGGTGGGGACTTGTCCCACAAGCCGCCGCAGGCCTTGGCTGCCACCACCCACGGGGGCCAGCGGCATCACGCCCCCACGCTGTCCTGGCAGCAGAGGCTCGAGCCCCCACCGCCCCAGGGTTCTCAGTGTCCCCAGGACAGTCCCCAAACAAGCCTGCAACTGTTGGGGCGGTACCACCCCCCAGGGGAGGGCCAGTGCTCCCAGGGGTGCTCGGGTCTGGTGGGTGTGGCTTCTGGCAAGCTCCGGCAGATAAAAACATAGGAGTCCCGTTTATAATTCGGCGTTTAAGGATATTTCGCCCACTATCTGGGACACAGGCTAAGGAAGTGTCCAGACACCTGTCTGAGACATAGATCTAGTGGCCCGTGTCCGGCCACCCTGCCCTGGCGCCGCACTCAGAGGTGCAGGTGAGGGGCCAGGCTCCAAGTGGACGGCGCAGAAGGACCCACCACGTGGTGCCGGGTCCCCAGGGCTCCCTGGGGCATCTCAGCCAGCGGGCAGCAGGGCCGACACCTGCCGCTCTGCAGCCAGCGGGCAGTTCCGCCACCGAGTGGCGCTGCCACTCAGGACGGTGGCCCGGTGCGGCGGCCACACTCACTGACGCAGTGCTCCGGGCTGCACCTGACTTGGTTCCTGTTCTTTCCCCAGCTGGCCGGAGGTGTGATCCTGGGTGTGGCCCTGTGGCTCCGCCATGACCCTCAGACCACCAACCTCCTCTACTTGGAGCTGGGAGACAGGCCGGCACCCAACACTTTCTACGTAGGTGAGTGCCAACCTGGGGCAGGCACTGATCGTGGGAGCTCGGGGCACCCCCGACAGGCGGTCAGGGAGGGCTTCCAGGAGGAGGGAGGCCTAGCCAGCGGGTAGGACAAGGGATGACAGAGGCAGGGGGGCGTGGCGCAGGCTGGCCAGAAACGGCTCTTCGGGCGGGAGGGGTGGGCGGGAGTCGGGCCTGTGCTGTGTGGGGGACCCCACCAGGCCCCTCCGGACTGAGCCAGGGCAGGAGGGCGCAGCTGGCAAGGTTGGGGTAGCCGTGTCAAGACCTGGCTTATTTTAACGTGTGGAATTTCAGGGGAGGCGCCCTGGGCAGGGTGGGGCTGGGGGCCTGGGTTGCCCTGGAGCAGCTGAGGCAGCTGGAGCCCAGAGCAGGAGGGATGGAGTCCAAGGCCTGGAGGCTGGCGTGACTCAGCGGCCCGGCAGGCGGCCGCACCTTGCTGCCTTATTAGGCGGCGAGTGGGGGCCCCCAGGAGCAAGGGGGGAGGAGGAGGAGGGGGAGGAGGACTGTCCCGTGCAGAGCAGCACCCTCCTCCTCCCCACGCCCCTGGCAGCGGAGGCGGGGCCTGGTCCTGGCAGCTCTCTGGGAGCCTTTGTTGAGATGTTTCTGTCCTTTACAGGAGGGGCCTCTGGGACGTGCCACTGTCCCCACGGGCTGAGGGGTGGGCGGTCACCATGCGTGCCCCAGGCCTGCCGGAGTCCTGCTCGGCCTGGCTGCTGCCCAGGGCCCCAGGGGCCACTCAGTGTCCCTCCCAGACACCCTGGGCGTCACGTGGCTGCCCACTCCTCCTGCCCTACCCTTCTAGGCCTGTCAATCCGGCCTTGTCCTCCCCAGAGACCGGGGCCTGCGGCTGGTAGTGGGTCCTGGGCCCGGTTCATCCTGGGGATGGCCCCGTGACCCTCTCCCGGGACAGGGGTGCCCCCGCAGGTTTGAGTGTCAGGAGGAGGAAGGGGAAGCCTGCCCGTCCCGGCCTACGTACGTGGAGACCGTTGCCCCCTGCACACGGGGCCGGGCGTGCTTAGCAGCTTTGCCCGGGTGCCAGAGGACGTGGTGACCAGAGGGCCTGGCCAGCATCCTCCAAACCCTTGGGGGGGCTCTTCCTCCCCAGATAATTGGGGTGCTTGGTCCAAATCGGGGGTACCCTCCCAGCAACCCTGGGCCTTGTCCTCCAGGGCCACCAGAGGAGCCCAGGCAGGTTCCATGGCACGTTCCTCCCTCTCCTCTGCCCACTGAGTTGCCGAGGGTCCTCGCCCCAGGATCCGGGTGCCATAGGTGTGGCTTTGCCAGGGGTGGAGCTGGGCAGCCCCGGGGCAGGCGTTTTTTGGAAGAGGTCGCTCTCCTTGGCCTGCAGTGGCTGAACCTCATGGCTGGAGCAGCTTCTGCTCACAGGTCAGCGCCTGGCCTGACGTGGCCAGAGAGGAGCTGCAGGGTTACCTAGCTTCCAGCGGGGCTGCTTGGGGCGAGGGCAGGGGCCAGGGCTCCCGCAGGGCAGTGGTGCTGTGGGAGGGGCTTGCCAGGCTGGCTCCAGCACGCCAGGGCAGGGCTGGTGCTGGAAACAGGTGTCTGACCACGTGGCACCCCCATGGGCCACAACAGGCCTCTAGCCCTGGGGCCGCCCACCCACCTGTCCTAAGTTATGGCTTCCCCCGTGCTGGGGAACCGCCCTCAGGGGAGCGGGGCCACCTGGCAGGTTAGTCACTGGACAGCAGGGCTGCTACCCCTGACGTGGGCTCTGCCATGTCCCCAGCGGCTAGGGGCTGCTCTGATCCCCTCTGGCCACCAAGCCCCTGCCCATCCCAGAGTCGGCCCGGCGGAGCTGCTGGCCGCCCCAGTGCAGGCTGGCGGGAGCAGATGCCGCCTCCACAAAGGCTCTTTGTCAGGGTCGGGGAGGGGGCGGGTGTGCCGGGCTCCCTCAAACGCCCCCCTCCAAATGCTGCGGGCTGGGCC
>VSMD01037263.1:0-39903 GCA_008750895.1 Mirza zaza
TTACAGCTATTTTGAAAACAATTCTCACGCCTGTAATCCTAGCTCTCTGGGAGGCCGAGGTGGGTGGATCGTTTGAGCTCAGGAGTTCGAGACCAGCCTGAGCAACAGCGAGACCCCATCTCTACTATAAAAAATAGAAAGAAATTAATTGGCCAACTAATATATATAGAAAACATTAGCCGGGCATGGTGGCGCATGCCTGTAGTCCCAGCTACTTGGGAGGCTGAGGCAGCAGGATTGCTTGAGCCCAGGAGTTTGAGGTTGCTGTGAGCTAGGCTGACGCCATGGCACTCACTCTAGCCTGGGCAATAAAGTGAGACTCTGTCTCAAAAAAAAAAAAAAAAAAAGAAAAGAAAAGAAAACAATTTAGCATCATCTAATGAAGTTTTTTAAAAACATAATCACACAACCCAATATTTCCATTTCTTACAGAGAGAAAAATACAAGTAAATCCCAATTCAAGTTAATGAACTACATCTAAATGTATCAAAACATACAGATTTAAAACATAAGTGAAAAGAACAAGTTGTAGAAGGATGCTTAGTATGTTACCATTTATATAATTTTCTAAATGTATATTGTCTATGTGTACACACATAAGAAGTTAAAGTTTAATATCATAGAGTGGAAGAATATAACTAAATTCATAATAAAGGTTGACTCTGGGAAATACATAAGGAAAATATAGTATTGGGGATAAGTAAGAAGGGGAATTCTTATCTGTCAGTAAAGCTTTATGAATTTAGAAAAAAATGGAGACATTACCCCTATTAATCCTCACTGATAGTATGGGATATAGGTTATATTTTTTCTATATATTTCTGTTTTTTAATATCTAACATTTTAAAATATAAGCTAATAATGAAAACAAATGAAAGCTATAAATATAATTTTTTGCTATACCGAGCCAAATTACCAGCTAATAGCACCAACTAATACGTTCCCAAATTACTGCCCTAAGGAATATGAGTGGGTGATAGAATATTCAATGAGCTCATCTATAGAATATTCAATGAGCTCATCTAGAAGTGCTCTTTTATAGCACTTCTATTAATATATTATTTACATTTAGCATGTAACTATTTGAGATACCCTATATGATACAAAAGACATTCTCACAGCCAATTAAAGCAAAATTTGGTATATTATTTCATCTTAAAAAAATGCAGGTCTTCACAAGAGTTTAGGAAACTATAAACTTCTCTTATTCTTCCAATATTTCAAAATAAAATGCTGCACTGAAACCAGCAGGTTTTTTGGCTGACACTTTGCCTCCCTCACCAAAGTCTACCTTACCCTACAGACTTCCCATTCAATAGCAATACTTGAACCCTAGAAAGCAAAATGTTTACATCGAAATTGAAAGGCAATTGAAACACTTTGGATAAATTAAATATTAGCTTTCTGGCTCACAGTATGTGTATTTTTAAACTGCACTAGAAGTTAGGAGATCTGCGTCATAACTCTGGATTTCTAGTTGGGAACCTGAGCTAATTTGGGTCTTATCTCTAAGGGGAGGCGTGTCTGAGGGCAGGAGTGATCCTGGGGGAAAGAGAACTTAAGTTCCCTGTCAGACATAAAATATTTGTCATGCTACCTGGGCAAGTCATTTAAGATGGCTATGTTTCAATTTTTTCAAAACTAAAATACTAGCCAACTTACCCAGAAGAGTTAGTGTAAAATTAAAAGAAATAATACATTTAAATTGCTTGGAACAATGTTTGGCATGTAACAAGTACTGAGTGTTAGCTATGATCATTAACATCATCATCGTTACCACCAGCATCATCATCACTATTCTTATTACATCAGTAAGAGTTTTAATAACCCAAATCTTAGTTTTATAAAAAATTATTTAAAACATTCAGTTATCTATTATATCTTTCAACAAATTCATCTAACTACTGTAAACATTCTTGTGCTTAACTACTTTAAACTTTTTTGTATTTAAATCAAGGATGCATATTCAATGAATAAAATATTTAAGATAGCAGTTACAAAAAAGCTACTTCAATTCCACTGTGGAAAGAAAAAGCGGGATGTAAATATACAAATGTATTGAGTGTGAAATTACCATGTTTCACTGTTGTGTTTCTGAAAGTGGATAGGAAGGCTAAGAGTAAATAGCCGATGAACATCACAACACTGATCCTGACTCAAAAAGCCAGTTTTATGTTCCTTAACCACTTATTCCACCTTTATTACTAGAACTTCTATGTAACTATGTAACTTCCTATATAAGAACGTCCCATATAGGAACTATGTAACTTCCTATATAAGAATTTCTTTCCCATATCAACAATCTTTCTTCCTTTATCTCAAATAACACGTTGATGAAGAAATTATATTCCTATGAGAATGCTCAACCTGACCAAGTGCATGAGCCAGAATCTTTCAGCACAATTGGCAAAGGATGGTAATCCATCTTCATATTGTATACTTTATGCTAATTATAATCTGTATCAATAATGTTGTTTCATTTAGGCACATTTAGTTGTGTGGCAGCGGCATTTACTACCCTGCAGTTTGGCAGTGTTACTGGACTAGCTCTGGACAACAGACTGTGAGCAGAAATGATGTGTGTCCATTCCAGACTGAAGCATTTAAAAGCCAATGTATAACCTTTCCTCTCTCCCTTTCCCTGCTGTGGCAACAGTGGAATCCGTTACTGAGATGGTAAAGCCACAGTCTCTAGATCTACCCTTAGAAGAGAGCCATCCCATATAACTGAAGTCCTATTTAGAAAAGAAACTAACTTTTAGGTGTTAAACCACAGCAATTTCAGGCTTGTTTTCTTAGCAGAACATAGTCCCAAGGCATAGAGACAAATTCAAGCTAATAGAAGCACAAAAGAGATTTGTGACATGGATATGTATAGATTGAAATTAGAACTGGAAAAACATGAGTCATGGAAACATGGTATCAAAATCATTTCTAAATGATTTGCCTTCATGCTTATTTCAAGGCCCATAAAGGAAAGTCTGAAGTGCTACAAGTGGCCCATTTCCATAAACTAGATGTCATTGTCACATACTACATGTTCTTAAATATGTAGATATATCATGAACAAATAGTGTTCCTTGTATACTCTTAGAGTAGTCACCTCAAGGAGATTATTATTTCCTTAGCACATTGCTAAGGAAAGGGAAAAAGAAAGAAACAAATCAGCAATATCAGAAAGAAAAAAAAATGTATTCCAAGATAATGATGGCCACTCATGTCATTTATACTTTAATCCTCTTTCCCTGAAATAAATTCATATAAGATATTTTAGATTTATAATGAAGATATACACTCTTCTAAATATAAGGCTTTCCTCTTAGATCCCCAGATAAAAATTTAAGGATTCCAAACTTAAATTCAAAAAATATCCTTTCCCATGTTCCCCTCTTTCACATTTAGGTATGAATTGAGAATTAGTAGCATTAAATGTGCTTCAGAGGTAAAATGAGAAAAATAAATGAAAGAAAATAGATTAACAGATTATATAACAAGCTTTTCTTACTTATTTTTCTTCCCATTAAACAAAAAAAGTATTTGTGGGTGTTTTAATGCTTCCTACAGATTACTTAAGCACTATTATTAAAAATATGTGTGTGTGGAGGTCAGCAGTCAATTATTCTATTCTAAAATAACTATTCAACAATTACCCTTTATAACATTTTGTTATAAATCCTAATTATAAATTGTTTTATAATTCAATAAATGTTTAAGAGCAAGTAAAGCTTTTCTTTGGATTTCCAAATTGGTATCTGATGTGATCTTTCTGCATATCACCTTTACAAATTCATTTTTGACTCAGATCAAAATTTTCAAAATAATTAAAAATAAAATTTTTAAAAATTCAAAATAGGTTCATACTGATTTTCCTTTTCTAATTTATAAATTCAACATATTTTAGATAAGAAGAGAGGGAGAGATAAAGTAGTAGATACCAAAGACATATTATTTTCATTTACTAAGATGAATACAATGCTCTATAAATTCATAAATTGATTATATGCCATTCAAAAACAAAAGATAACATTTTCTACAAATTTTGGCCATTCTACATGGTGATTTTTAATTAGTTTTAATAATATGATGTCATAGGTATGTTAAGAATTCCAATTGCTAGTCTTCAAGAAGAAAATATTTTTGCATGATAAGAAATCCTTCTGAAGACTTTTATTTCTATTCGTCCCTTTAGCTGGTAGAAAATGTATACAATCAAGAATACACTAATTTTGGCTCCAATGACACCCAGTTTTCTGCCAAGATCAATTCTATAATCTCCACATGACAATTTTCTGCTTATTTGAAGAGGGTGGTGCAAAATCACAACTGATCTAATTAACAATGCTTCCCTAGTTTGACCCTCAATACTGCTGCTATTAATTAGCCCTCTGCTACCAATAACCATCTTCTACCACCTCTGCAGCCTCTAGCTATGCCTTGGCCAGTCCTCTTCCCACTGTTCTTTTGAAGACACTGCTCTGCTGTGGCTGTCCCTACCACCACCATATCTAATGCTTAATGTTAACCACTAAAACTCACAATTTCTCCATCTCCCCAAAAGAAGATATTCCCTTGTAAGTAGAGTAGCTCTTTCATACATTGAGATATTGCCACTTTCTGATTTGGCACCAAAAACAATAACATTACCCCTTTGGAGTTACATTTCTCTCAGTTAATAAAGTTTCATCATTTTCACAAAGAACTGGACAAAGAACAATTCATGTGCCACTATTTTGCCAATCACTCTGCTTTTCTCATCAACACCAACACTCAGAATAAAGCCCAGCTTTTCCAAGAGCTCTCTTGATAAATAATCAATGAACAGACTTCATCTTAATTTATTGCTTTCATGATCAAGAAACTAAAGCCAACCCAAACTTCCTTCAGAATAAAACTATCTAATTACTTTCTCCCATGCAATAATTTGGCCTGCCATCCTTACAAATAAGTCTTTACTATGCCTTCATTTCCTGTTCAGTAAAATTTGAAGTTTAAGATATTTATGAATTATTGCAAATTTATCTACTTGCTAATGTTATTGTAATTTTCCAAATGTGGAAGACTTGTGAAGCTATTCTGGACTCCCTATTGTGTTCCCCATGGTTTTTATGAGGATTAGATGAGCTAGTACATTTAAAGGAATATATATTAAGCATGACCGAGCATGTAACAAAAACTAAATATTAGTTAAGTGATTACTATTTGTTATTGTTATTCCAATTCCTTCTCCACTTATAGTTTCAGATTCCACATACTGTAATTTACACCTAAATTAACATCTAATTCTTCCAGTTTATTAATATTTGATTTAAAAAACTTTTATTAATTTTATTTTAGGCTTTATTTTAAATATCAAGCCCTAAGTGAGCTAAAAATGTGATTTATAAAGCATTTGTTAAATATATGACATTATTAGTTAAATTATCCTTAAAGTTTCATTCAATTACATTATTCCTCTATTCTAGTGGTACCTTATTTGGGAAAAGGGTCTTTGCAGAGTTAATAAGTTAAGGATCTTAAAATGGGATCATCCTGGATTAAGATGGACCCTAAATCCAATGACAAGCTTCCTTAAAGGAGGAGAGGGAAAGGTGATTTGCAGACAGAGGCAGAGATTAGAGTAATGAATCTACAGGCCAAAGAACACAAAGGATTGCCAGCAGCCACCAGCAGCCAAGTAGAAAGACAAAGAACAAATTCTCCTTCAAAGCTTCCAAAAGGATCCAACCCTATTATCACCGTGATTTCAGACTTCTAGCTTCCAGAATTATGATAGAATAAATTTCTGTTGCTCTACACCATCAAATTTATAGTAGTTTGTTACAGTAGGCCTAAATTCGTGTCATTAAGTGTGTGTCTACTTATTTCTAAAAGGCAAATTTTTTAATCAACCCTATCTCTGACTTTATTATGTACATCAATTATTATTATTATTGCCATTTTTATGATTATAGCTACCCTTTACAAAGATTCACCATAATGCACTCTTTCTATATGTTCTTATTCCCTTAGTCCTCACAATTAACATTTAATACATACGACATTATCCGAAGTTTACAGATAAAAGAACAGATTCAGAGAGGTAAAATAACTTACTTAAATTTATACAACTACTGGGTAACAAAATAAAGTTTCAAACACAAATCCATCTGCCTCCAAAATCTCAATTCCAGAAAGTTTGTTCTTTTATTAAATGGATGATGCCTTGATGTAGGTAATTTACAACTCCTGGATTATGATGTTCAGACTGTGAATTACCTGTTAATGTAAATAGCAGATTGCACACTGCTTCTCCCTTGAGATCCCCCAACCCAGCCTTTCAGCCTGTCTCATACTTGTTCCTTTTACATAGCAACCTACCCTCAAAATGAAACTGACCCAGTGGTCTCCCTAACACCCTTTTATTCCCTGCTCAGAGTCAGTGAATTCCATACAAATGTACTCCTTCTTTCCCAATATTTTTCTATTCTTGATCAAATAACAAGAATGTCCTTCCATGGTTCCCTAACTTCCATTTTCTCTCAATTGCTTGTTCTTATTCCCTTAATTAACAATAATTCAGGAAGGGCGAAAAGAATTCTAGCAATCCAAATTAACCAGAAGATTATTAGGCCTATTTTATGGACTAAATTTTGTCCCTCCCCCCGCAAATTCATATGTTGAAGCGCTAGCCCCTAGTATCTCAGAATGTGACTGTATTTTTAGATAGGGTCTTTAAAAAGACAAGGTAAAATGAGGTCATATTAGGGCCCTAATACACTAGGATTGGTGTCCTCATAAAAGACTAGGACCACAAACATGTGCCCACATAGAAGAATGACCATATGAGGACACAGTGCAAAGGTGGCCATCTGCAAGCCAAGGAAAATAGCCTCAGAAGAAAGATCCTCTCTGACACCTTAATCTTGGACATTTAGCCAACAGAACTATGAGAAAATTAATTTCTGTTGTTTAAAGCCACCCATTCTGTGGTATTTTGTTATGGTAGCTCTAGCAAACTAGTACAGGCTAGAAAAGTTCTGGTAATCCACAAGTTTTACGTTAGAACAAATATAAGAGTTGTAAGTTAGGAAACGGCTTAATGCATTCATAAAGCAATAATAACTGTCTTCAATATGTAATATCTATAAAAATGCTCAAAAGTACCTTTCAGAAGCTCTACAGAGTTCTCTAATTTAATTCTATTAACAAGTTCACTTCTCCTTGAGCACTAAACTGCAAAAAGTAAAAAATAAATAAAATATGAAATGATTCCTTATTCAAGTTTAGACTTCAATTTTAATTTGTACTTCTGAATTAAATTGTTTTCATCTGTTTCTGTTTGACAAAATTTAACCTATATTATGAATCAGATAATTTTATGAGTTGGGCTGGAAGACAAAAATCTCAATTGTAACAAAGTTTATTTGAAAAATATATTGTGACCTTTCAAACAACCTATTTAACATCAGATTTTCAAAATATAATCAAATGTAATTTGGGAACTACTTTATACCTTAGTGTGCATAAGACATATATATTAACTTACAAAATATTAAAAGTATATATAATAACCTTAAAAGTATACTAACTGTGCATGACATGACCAATTTTTTATTAAAAGAATCCTAGATCTTCCTTTTTATTGGAGCTCCTTTAAATCAGCACTGTTAAGGATACAATTCAGTTAGAAGCTATATTTATTCCAATAGTACTTTGATATTTATTTTTACTATTAATCCTTTGGTTTATAGTAATAATATTGTTTTCTGATCCCCACTCCCTTTTATTCTCACTCCGTCATCATCTACTATAGCTTTTGAATTGCCCATTGGGATGTTTGCTGAGAAGATAACTGTTAATATCACCTGAACTCTTGAATATTAAGTGCTGAATTTACTTTTTACTGTTTAATGCCTAGATATGTGCCCAGGTCTTGTTTCCTGATTGATCTATGGTGCCATTAAATACCTAAATTGTCTTCAAAAGGAAGTTGCTATCATTGGCATTAATTATTGAGTACTAAATTAACCTAGGTGACATATGAGCACACTATCCCAGTTGCTGAGAAATTAACAGTGTAAAGGCAAGTCTATTTCAGATGATGGAAAAAAATTACTCTATTTTCTTAAAATCTGTCCTTATTCATACATGTTTATGAAAGCTATTAATTTTGAGACATAAAAGTTTTTACTCCTCATTACAAAAGTTATTAATTTTGAGAAATAAAAAGACAAAACATAAGGCAATCAAAATGTGGAAAAGATATGTTCTTATTTCTTCTACCTGTGACTGTTGTTCTAATAGACATCTATTACTTTTGTCTCCTTCCATGAATGCAGTCAGGTTTCACTTCTGTGCTGTCACTATATTGTATTTTTCAAAGCTGCATATGGATTTAATTCTCACGCACTAAAGTTTCAATAGTGGTGGGACTCTTCATTTATCCTCCATGTTTTACATTTATACATTTACATCTATAGAAAATGGAACTGCAATGATGGTAATGATAGCTGTCTCTGCATTATCTCAAAAACTCACTTGTACAACTAAGAACCGAAGAAAATGTATGTCCAGATTATTGACATTTAAGTATACAAAACTCAAGACTACCATTATTTATAAGTGCTTTATTACTTTATTTCCTGAATAAATGTTAAGAAGTTTGTTAATTATATACTGCAAATATGGAAAAGAGATGCTTATGCCTTTCATATGCCCCCTTTTTTCCCTTTTACCTAAAGTAAGATAAGCATCTTTGTACTTACTTAGTTGTAATAAATGTACACTTTCTAACATATTTTCTATACTCTAAATATACCATTAACTTTTAAAAACTTTGTCATCAGAAATGCATTTTCCTATTCTAAGACTTTTATAAGTGTAGGGGTTGAAACATGGTAAAGTATCACTGTAATTCTTTTCTCAGATTATGCCTTAAGTACAACAAATAGTCATTGAGAGCCTACAATATGCAAAGTACTATTCTAAAGACTTTAAAGAACTTGTAGATAATTGACATTGTTCCTGTTCTCTGTGGCAGCAAAACTAACATTTTGCCTTCCTGCTACCATGAATAAATATGTGCAATCATCCTGCAGCCAACAGGGGGTAGCAGAGTGAACAATGTACTTTGAAATAAACTAAAAATAATAGGTACATTAACTAGTTCCTCAAAATAAATAGTATCTTGAGTACTTTCTGTAACTGACTTCCTAGCAGAACAACCATATCCTTGACTTTTATAATGCTGGTATCTGAAGATAAGAAATTACCTATATGGAAATGATAATTAGCTGTTAAAAATTATTTGATTTCCTACCACAAACAACCTCATAATATTTGGTAACTGGTAATCTTGCAGGGTTTATTTTTTGAATGCTTCTTTTACTTTTTATTTGGTAAGCTGATTCTTTTGAAGTCTGAATCCCAGAATGAATTCCAAAAAATCCTTCCTATTTGCTGAATTGTGGACAATCCCAGGTATACCAGAAAACCAGAATTCTTTTCTTCTGTATAGCAATGTAACATAGTAATGTTAAAGAAAAAATTCATTCAGAACACTTGTTAGAGATGGTAAAGCAGACTTTATTCAAGGTTGATAGGTGTGGCAACCACTGCAACAGGGTCGTGCAGTGAGGGAGAGACTCTCAACTCCGACTCCAACAAAGACAAGTGAGGGTTTATAACCAAGTAGCAGGGTGAAAGTCAGTGGATGCAAAATTATTCAGAAAAAATATCAAGGATAAGAAGTTTCCGGCTAAATTGACTTGGTAGGATTATTGTTGAAAGACAGGCCAGGAGGATAAGATATTAAGAGTGGACAGGAACCAAACATAGGGGTTTTTTGCTAAACAGGCTTAGTAGAATTCTTGCCCAGAGTTCTACAAGAACAGAGAGAAAAGCCCAGTTCGAGCCTAGTCAAGGAGAGGACTCAGAGGTTCCTGACTAAAGTGTTGGTGAAAGAAAAGCGTCTTTGCCAGTAACGTGTTTATAGAAACCATGCACTAAATATATGTGAAATTAAGAGAGAAGGACATCCTTCAAGTTTTTTAATTAATAAAGAACAAATAATTACAAATTAACTTAGTATTTAATGAAAAACATTTGAAAAATAAAATAATCCAAGAGAAAAAAATGAAATTTTACAATATACCTAAGTATTTGGAAGGTAATAAAGCAATAGAACTGGAAAATAAAAACCAGGATCTGATTCTTTTAGAGATCAGTAAATGAGCCAAATATCTGTCAAATCTGATTTAAAAAGAAGAGGGAGAAAATGAATGTACAACTACAGAAATGGGAATATTTCTTAAATTATAAAGCAATAATAATATAGTAAATATTATATGAAATTAGGAATAGAATGAAATTGTCTAATATTTCAAAAGTATATAAGAATAAAAAATAAACATTAGTCTTAATAAAGCACTTGAGGCTTTCTGTCTAAAGTCAAGATCAACAGTGGGAGGCCACTATTACCAATACTATGCAATAGTTTCCTTTGAGTACCTAACTGATGAAGAAATAAAAAGAAAATAAAATATAGGGGAGAAAGTTTTGCATTAATCATTATTTGTGGATTTTAGGATTTCTACCAAAAAATCCAAAAGAATCAGCCAGGAAATTAAAATAGCCACTTATGAAAGAAATGTAAATAAATAACCTTAGTATATATTATAAATGCTAAAAAAAGTTTATAAAATAGAATTATGTTAGATGCTATTAGTGTTTCTCCTATGTGACACAATTTGCTATTCTAGTTCATGCTAGTGACTTCCAAATACTCATCTATAATACAGCATAAAAGGGCCAAGAAAGTAATAGCCCTGAAACTCAGAAAATGATGGATGGCAGTTGGAGTATAAATAACCTAACTTCACACTCTTCTAGTGGAATACCTCTGCAGTCTACTATGCACTGCCTTTCAAATTCTTCAGCAAGATTGGTTCTCAATTGCCCACAGTAGTAACTTACTCCATAGCACACCCTTTACTATTAATAGCTTCTTTTCCTTGCCTGTCTCATTTCTTCTCTTTCCTATCAGTGCTTCTGGGGATCAAGTCCCAAATAAGCTTTATACATTCAAATTCTTATTTGTTGGTCTAATTCTGGGAAGATTAGACCTGTGAAATTGAACCCTATAAATGGACTTAGGAAAATTGGATTACTCTTTGGCCCAATCAATAGTTAAAAGAATCCCATTGCCAATAATAAGCAGGGTGGTGGTAACCTATGGTGAGCTGTAGTATCACAATTCCTAAGATGTATACTTATGTTGAATTGGGATGAGAGTAATGATATTTATAAGGATTACAGAGTTGATTGGATCTTGTTAACTGTCACTGAAGCCAGAGAGAAGAAAATGACAGGCTCAAATGAGCCACTCCCAACTCAGGGCCCAGTGTACAAGTCAAAAAGCCTCCATGACAGCATTTAAAGACATCCTCATCTACTATAACCAAAACACTGACTGTGCTGTATATCAAACCTAAGAAATGATTGTAAAAGTGGTAGAATTACAAAGAAGGAGAATTTATAACCAAAGCAAATATCATATGCTAATTTTAGGGCCCTGGCAGAGAAAGAACAGAAAATGCTATTATATAAAGAAAAGGACTATGAGAACCAAGGGAGGGGGGTGAAATATTGAAGTGGATGTACTTGAGACCCTTGAACACCTTCCCCTGAAATGTATAATCAAGAAGTACCCATTTCTCTTTCCCAAAAGAAGGCATCTTCCCGTTGTTTGAGAAAGATGCCTAGAAAGATCATGCTCTCTTATCTCAACAAATACCCTACTCGCCACTTTGCTTCTAACAAATAACTGGAGGCATGTCTCCAAATGATTCAAAGATGAAGTATAGTCCCTCCTGTGGGGAAAAAATGATTGTTTCAAAAGTCTTCAGGGCCGGGCGCGGTGGCTCAAGCCTGTAATCCTAGCTCTCTGGGAGGCCGAGGTGGGCGGATCGTTTGAGCTCAGGAGTTCGAGACCAGCCTGAGCAAGAGCGAGACCCCATCTCTACTATAAATAGAAAGAAATTAATTGGCCAACTAAAATATATATAGAAAAAATTAGCCGGGCATGGTGGCGCATGCCTGTAGTCCCAGCTACTTGGGAGGCTGAGGCAGCAGGATTGCTTGAGCCCAGGAGTTTGAGGTTGCTGTGAGCTAGGCTGATGCCAGGGCACTCACTCTAGCCTGGGCAATAAAGTGAAACTCTGTCTCAAAAAAAAAAGTCTTCAGGACTTGGCTAATAAATACCAACAGAAGCTGAGTTAAAAACATAGTTGGAAATGGATCTGAAGAATACTGAACAAAGCGGGGAGTGGGGAAAATATAAAAAGAGTTTATTAATATGTTGGCAGCCTAGTGTGACTCAGATATAATGTCTGGGCATACACAGCTGATGCAAACCCTAACACATCTGGCATAACTCCTTGAATCTTAAAAGAAAAAAAATAACAAATGATAAATGAAGTGAAGATGCTAAAACTCTCATGGCAGAATACTGAAGAAGAATAAAAGGCTCAGAGAGGAGGATATGTGGAAATAAATGTAATACGTAAGACCAGAGAACCTACCAGCTGACTATGTTCCCCAGGAAGGCCCAAAAGACACTTTTCCCTAAAGCTATAAGAAAAGTGCTAGAGATGGGAAGGAAGGTCTTGGGTAGCTGTCCTTTGTAATCCAGTGTCAATTATAGAGGAGTCTGCTATGGAACTCAGCTATGTAGATTGAATGGGAATAAAGAATTTTAGAATCACAAAGGTTAGGTTACAATATTTAATCATCTAAAACAAGGTAACAAGAGAAAGCAAAGCTGGAAGATATACACTAACTGGTTATCAACACTTAAGTGCACATGGTCTCTTGTCTGGAAGCTAGAGATCCAGGAAAACTGGTGATGTAATTCTGAGAACCAGAGGGCGGATAGTGTAAGTACCAGTCAAGGGCAAGAGAAGCCTGATAGCCCAGATTAAGCAGTCAGGCAGAAAGACTAAATTCTCCTTCCCTTTGCCTTATTGTTCTATTCAGGCCCTCACCAGACTGCATGTATTAATACATACATGCATGTGTGTGATACAGATTAGATGTATATACATGTGTGTGTGTATATATATATATATATACAGTTGTATGAAATATATTTATATTTATACTTATATATGTATATACAAATATATCTCCTGTTGATTCTTTGGAGTACCCCAACTAATACAAATATCAACTAATAAAAGCAGAAGAAATGACAAAACTAGAAAATCAGAAATAAATAGCCAACATAACATTATTAATTCAGCCCAGAAAGATCTTTATCAGAAGCTATACAAAAATAGCTATCATTAAGTTCTTTCCTCCCTGTACACAAATCTTTTCCTCACATCAAGATATGAACTAAACATAACTTATTGCCTTACAAATGGAATTATATACTGAAAACAATGTTCCAAATGCTTCCACGTCTAGTTCACAAGTCAGTCTAGGTCACAAAATGCCTTGCAGTTTCCTACTATGTGTCTTAGAATGTACACTCTTGGAACTCCTTTCCTCCCTTCCTGTCTCCCTTTCTATCTTTCTTCCCCTCACTCTCAGAATTTATTAATCATGATATAAGAAGCTTACTGGAGGCCTCTGTTTGGCAGTCCCAGCTGAGCTTCCAGCCAACAGACACACTCAACTTTCAGATACGTATGTCGGTGAGCGCCTTTTACGTACACTCAAGATAAGCCTTCATATGACTCCAAGCCAACTGTCATTTGACTTTAATCTTATTATAGGTCCAAGGCAAGAATGACCTAGCTGAGCCCACTCAATCCACAGACCTGCAAAAGATAAAATAGTTATTATCTTAGGCCACTATGGTTTTACATGGTTTATTAAACAGCAGTTAATAATTTAAAAAATTAACTTGATGACAGTTTATTGAGATATGGGATAGCTGTATAACATCTAAGTAACAAAATATTTAATATTTAAAAGGTAAAAAGAGTAACATTACTGTGGATAAACCTGGCAAACACGCACTTGGTAAATTGGTCAAAGTTAACACTGCCAGCAATGGGACAAATCAAAACCATGTACCATCTGATAGGATGTAATGAGAAGAACACAGTATCACTCTAAATGAGATGCATAACCTGAATCTAATTGAGTGACAACCCCAAATTTAGATGTACTTTATTAAATAATTAACCAAAAATTTTCAAAATGTGAAGGTCATGAAAGTCTATGAAAGACTTGGAAACCGTTTGAATTTGAAGGAAACAAAAAAAAAGTGATGCCAGCAACAAATAAATGGGATTTGAAATTAAAAATGCAATACCACTTGTATTAGAAGGCCAAAAATAAAATCTTTGGGTAAGTCTAACAAACTATGTACTAGATGTATGCAAGGAAAACTATGAAGCTCTGATTTAAAAAAGCAAAGAAGAGCTAATAAATAGAGAGATATTCCATGTTCATGTCTAGAAACATTTAATATTATCAAGATGCCAGTTCTCTCAAAATGATCTATACAATAAATGCAATCTCAATCAAATTCCAGAAAGATATTTTGTGAATATCAACAAACTGATTCTAAAGTTTATAGGGAGAGGTAAAAGGCCAAGAAGAGCCAACACAATAAGGAATGTGAAGAACAAAGTTAATAGACTAACACTGCATGATTTCCAGACTTACTATGCTGTTAAAGTAATCAAGATGGTGTGGTATTAAGGGGAGCAGTAGGAGGGAAAAGACAAATAAACCAAGGGAACAGAGTAAAAAGTCCATAAATATAGCCATATAAATATATTCCGCTGATGTTTGGCAAAGGAGCAAAGGTAAGTGCAATGAAGTAGTCTTTTCAACAAATGATGCTGGAACAACTGGACATGAACATGCAAAAAAAATATGTAGACACAGATCTTACACTATTCACAAAATTAACTCAAAATGGATCATAGACCTAAATGTAAAACACAAAACTATAAAACTCCTAGAAGAAAACATAAGAAAAAATGTAGATGACCTTGAGTGTGGTGGTAACTTTTTTACAAAAGGCATAATTCATGAAAAAAAATTAATTAATAAGTTGGACTTCATTAAAATTAAAATCTTCTGTTCCAGCCAGGCACAATGGTTCATGCTGGTGATCCTAGAACTTTGGGAGACCAAAGCAGGAGGATTGCTTGAGGCCAGCATTTTGAGACCAGATGGAGCAAGAATGAGACCCTATCTCTACAAAAAATAGAAAAATTAACTGGTGCGATGGCATGTGCTGTAGTCCCAAGTACTCAGGAGGCTGAGGCAGGCTGAGGCAGAAGGATCACTCGAGCCCAGGAGTTTGAGATTGCAGTGAGCTATAATTATACCACTGCACTCTAGACCAGGAGACAGAGCAAGACCCTGTCCCCAGAAAACAAAACAAAACAAAACCCTTCTGTTCTGCAAAAAAATGTCAACAGAATGAGAAAACAAAACTTGCAAAAACTTACCTGATAAAGGACTGTTATTCACCACATGTACTCACCAGCAAATTGGTTTCACTGATCAATACCTAGGTGCACATATAGGAATAACATTTATTGGGCATTGAGCAGATGGGAGGGGGAGATGGGTATATACATACATAATGAGTGTAATGCACACCATCTGGGGGATGAACATGCTTGAAGCTCTGACTGGGGGCAAGAGGGGAGGGCAACATGCATAATCTAAATTTTTGTACCCCCTTAATATGCAGAAATTAAAAAAAAGAAATAAAAAGGACTGTGATTCAAAATCCAATAATAAGGGGAAAAATTAAAAATGGACAAAATACTTGAACAGAAACTTCGCCAAAGAAGATAAGTAGGTGGCAAATAATCATATGAAAAGATATTCAATGTCATATGTCATTATGGATTTCAAATTAAAACAACAATAAGCTACTTCTACAAACCTATTAGAATTGTGGAAATCCCAAATGCTGGTGAAAATAAGGAGCAATAGAGATTCTCATTCTTTGCTAGTGGGAATGTAAAATTCTACAGCCACTTTGGAAGACAGTTTGGTAGTTTCTTGCAAAACTGAACATACTCTTACCATATGATCCAGCAATTGCAGTCTTTGATGTCTATCCAAATGAGCTGAAAATGTATGTGCACACAAAATCCTGCAGACAGATGTTTATAGCAGATTTGTTCATAATTACCAAAACTAGGAAGCAACAAAGATGTCCCATAGTAGGTGAATGGATAAATATACTGTAATGCATCCAGACAATGGAACATTATTCAGCACTAAAAAGAAATGAGCCATCAAACCATGAAAATAAGAGAAGGATACTTAAATGCATATTAATAAGTGAAAGAAGCCAATCTGAAACAGCTTCATACTATGTAATTCAAACTGACAACATTCCGGACAAGCCAAATGTGGAGAGAGTAAAAAGATCAGTGATTGTGACACATTAGTGGGGAGAGAAGGATGAATAGGTGGAGCACAAAAGATTTTTGAGGACAGGGAAACTATTTTGTATGATACAAAAATGGTGGCTACATGCCATTATACATTTATCAAAACTCATAAAATATACAACACCAAGAGGGAAGGCTAATGTGAACTATGGATTTTTGCTGATAATGATGTCTCAATGTAGGTTCATCAGTTGTAAAAATATTACAACTGTGGTGCAGGAAGTCAAGAGTCAGGGAGGTTATGCGTGTGGAGGGTGATGAAGGGCAGATGGAAACTCTATATATTTTGCTCAGTTTTGCTGTGAACCTAAAACTACTTTAAAAATGAAAAGTCTGGGCCGGGTGCGGTGGCTCACACCTGTAATCCTAGCACTCTGGGAGGCCGAGGCCGGTGGATTGCTCAAGGTCAGGAGTTTGAAACCAGCCTGAGCAAGAGTGAGACCCCCATCTCTACTATAAATAGAAAGAAATTAATTGGCCAACTAATATATATAGAAAAAATTAGCCGGGCATGGTGGCACATTCTTGTAGTCCCAGCTATTCAGGAGGCTGAGGCAGGAGGATTCCTTGAGCCCAGGAGTTTGAGGTTGTTGTGAGCTGGCTGACGCCTCAGCACTCACTCTAGCCTGGGCAACAAAGCGAGATTCTGTATCAAAAAAAAAAAAAAAAAAATGAAAGCCTGTTTAATAAAAATGTGACAGCTAAATGAAGCACACAATCTAGAATTGAATTTTTTTGTTGTCGTCATTGGCAAAAAATTAACTGGAACTACAAATGAGATGATAATAATGTTTCAATGCTAATTTTCTGATTTTGATAGTCGAATTGGAAGGATGGCTTTTTAGGAATTATAGAATAAAGCATTTGGGGATGAAGGGGCATCATATTGATAATTCACTTTCAAGCAGTTATAGATAAAAAGTTATTTATAGTAGTCTTATAATTTTTCCATACACTCAGAATTATTTCAGAATAAAATTATCCTTAACATTTAAAAAAGAAAAAAATGATAAAATATTTCTTGAGACAACAGTTTAGTATACTATTGTGTGGATACAAGTCATAAGAAAAGGGATAAAAACTGGAAAAGTCTCCAATAAAATTATTTTTCCTTTATAAATTTCAAATAAAAATAATCTTAATAATGGTCTAGTTTTTAGGATAGTATGCTGCATTGTTGATTGTTTTATTGTTATGGCTAATATCTTGACTATGTATTATATACATTCTTTTGCATGTTAGCTATTATATTAAAAATGATCCAGGACATGTCCCCTTAAAGTATACACTGCATTATGTAAATATAAAAATGCAGGCCGGGCACGGTGGCTCGTGCCTGTAATCCCAGCACTCTGGGAGGCTGAGGCGGGTGGATTGCTCAAGGTCAGGAGTTCAAGACCAGCCTGAGCAAGAGCGAGACTCCGTCACTACTATAAATAGAAAGAAATTAATTGACTAACTAAATATATATATATATATATAAATTAGCCAGGTATGGTGGCACGTGCCTGTAGTCTCAGCTACTTGGGAGGCTGAGGCAGGAGGATCGCTTGAGCCCAGGAGTTTCAGGTTGCCATGAGCTAAGCTGATGCCATGGCACTCTACCCTAGGCTAGGTACTGGCACAAGAACAGAAGCATCGATATTTGGAATAGAACTGAGATTCCAAAGATGAAACCATCTGCATATGGTAACCTAGTCTTTAATAAAGCAGACAAAAATATACAAGGGGGAAAAGAATCTCTCTTCAATAAATGGTGCTGGGAAAATTGGATAGCTACATGCAGAAGACTGAAACAGGATCCCTACCTCTCATCTCTCACAAAAATCCACTCAAGATGGATATCAGATTTAAACCTAAAGCATGAAACCTTAAGAATCCTAGAAGAAGATGTTGGGAAAACCCTATCAGACATTGGCCTAGGCAAAGAATTCTTAAGTAAGACTCCCAAGGCAATCACTGCAGCATCAAAAATAAACAAATGGGATCTGATCAAATTAAAACGCTTCTGCACAGCCAAGGAAACTATCATTAGAGCAAATAGACAACCCACAGAATGGGAGAAAATATTTATTTATTTTTTTTTTTTTGAGAAATAGTCTCACTATGTTGCCCAGGCTAGAGTGCTGTGGCGTCAGCCTAACTCACAGCAACCTCAGACTCCTGGGCTCAAGCAATCCTACTGCCTCAGCCTCCCAGGTAGCTGGGACTACAGGCATGTGCCACCATGCCTGGCTAATTTTTTCTGGTTTGGGTAGAGACAGGGTCTCACTCTTGCTCAGGCTAGTCTCAAACTCCTGAGCTCAACTGATCCGCCTGCCTCAGCCTCCCAGAGTGCTAGGATTACAGGCATGAGCCACCGCGCCCAGCCCGAAGTAGAATTTTAAATAAATTTGTGAGCTTTTATTGCATTCATTTGTTTTGGTAGAGATTGCTCTTTATTCACACAATTTTTAGTTGGGCCATGGCTACTCTGAGTAAAGACAGATGATTTGCCTTCCTTGCAACTAGATGTAGCCATGTGACCAAAGTCTGTCCATGGGGATATGATTTCTGATGTGTGCAACTTCTAGTTCATGCTTTTAAAGGGAAGGTGCAATGCTTTATGGGGGGTAGAAACAAGAAGAAAGAAGGAACCCGGATACCTTGCGATTGCTATTTATTCATATTCTCTCTCTCTCTCTCTCTCTCTCTCTCTCTGTCTCTCTCTCTCTCACCCAGGCTGGAGTGCAGTGGCACAATCATAGCTCACTGCAGCCTGGAACCCCTGGGCTCAAAAGATCCTCTCACCTCAATTTCCCTAGTCACTGGGATTACAAGCATTAGCTACCATGCCAGGCCAATAGCTGGTGATTTTTAAACAGAAGATCTGAGGTATCAACCTAGATAATTATGTCTAGCTTGTGCAAATCATTTTTAATTTAGGCTGAACTTACATCCTAATACAGTAGATACCCAATATCAATAAAGTATCTAGAAATAAGGTTTGGTATTTTGAGACTAGAAATTGGTTTATAATCCTTTTGGGTAAAATACAAAATTGCTTGTTGAATATTTTTAGGAGAGGAGTAGCTCTCCTAAAAATGTGTGGAGCTTCCAACATTTTTATTTTGATATTGTAGTTTTTTATGCACACAGCAGATTTAACTGTTTTGAATGAATTTACCCATTTTAAGCAATTAACATCCAATCACTTTACTTAAAATAATCAAACCATTTGTATGTGTATATGCGTGTGTGTGTGTGTGTGTGTATACATCTCCACTGTTTACTATCTCAAAGCATTTTAACAAGCTATTGTGCTGGCAGAATTAATTAGATCTGAAAACTAGTATAATAAAAACAATAAAAGCTATAAGACTGCATTAAAATAGAATACCATAATAATAGAATCTAAGGTTTCTAAAGTTGTATTTGGCTAGTCAAATGTTCCTTAATAGCTGTATGCATCAGAATACAGTGTTCATTATAATATTAAAGGAATGTAATGAAATGAAAATTGAGGCAATAGAGAATTCAGTATGCACAATTATTTTAAATTTAAAATCTTCTTCATAATGAACATAGCTAAAAACATAAAAGACAAATGATAGAGAAATTAAAAGCAATTATCAAAGGAATTCTCAGCAGAAATTTCTGATTTAAATTAAAGCCTATGATTAAAAATCTCCTGCCTCTTTGTCCTTCTCCACTCTTCCCACAATTCACTACTGCCTCAGCACCTTGTAACTTAATTTCTTTTCCTTAAAGACAATCATACTATGTTTGATCCATGGCAGGAATGAACATATCAACTTCACATTTTTCTGGCTCTTGTTGCTGTAGGCCCTAATGCTTAACTGTTAAAAGAACAAGATGGAAATACTATTAAATAGGGACCATGAAAAGTGGAATTATTTTTCACCTACATAATTGTTAATTTTGTAAATAAAAAAGAGGACCATTTCAGATTTTTAAAAATTGAGATTTGAAATGTAGCACAGTATATTTTGGTAGCCAGGTCTGGATTACAACTATTTAAGTGTCATACGCACTAAGAAGATTATAGTGCATTCTTCCCAGATGTGATTATTCATTAAACGAAAATAGTTTGAACATTTGCTTGGGCACTGTCCTAGGTGCTGAAGACAGAACCGTTAACAAAATGACTCGTTCTTATTACATTCTAGTGATTAAAATCAGTACTACCAATAAAACAAGAATATGGCAACTCAGCAAAGTTCTATGTTTTGTATAAATTCTATTTTGCTTGTTTGGAAAATAATCAAATTCTTTAAAAAACTTTTGTTCTTTTGTTGTTTCCTTGAGCATGTACTTAAATTTTATATTGACTATATCATACCATTTATTTGCTGAGTATTTTTTGTCATTTTTCAGAAGTCACTGGCAATTAGCTGTATTTCTTTTATAGTAATTAAAAACCCTTCATGTAATATCTTTGCTTTTCCTTTTTGAAGAAATTGTAACTTAAGCTCTAAAGTGAACAATTTTCACAAAGAAATCTAAGGAAACAAAGCTGTTGTAAAAGTTAAAACCATTAATTATGTTTTGTTGGAGGGTGCTGTCAATTAATTTTGTTTGGGATTATGCATTCTTTTTTTTTTTTTTTTGAGACAGAGTCTCACTTCTGTTGCCCTGGCTAGAGTGCCATGGCGTCAGCTTAGCTCATAGCAACCTCAAACTCCTGGGCTCAAGCCATCCTACTGCCTCAGCCTCCCGAGTAGCTGGGACTACAAGCATGCACCACAATGCCTGGCTAATTTTTTCTTTATATTTTTAGTTGGCCAATTAATTTCTTTCTGTTGTTATTTTATTTATTTATTTATTTATTTATTTATTTATGTATTTATTTTGAGGCAGAGTCTCACTTTGTTGCCCAGGCTAGAGTGAGTGCCATGGTGTCAGCCTAGCTCACAGCAACCTCACACTCCTGGGCTCAAGCAATCCTTCTGCCTCAGCCTCCCGAGTAGCTGGGACTACAGGCATGTGCCACCATGCCCAGCTAATTTTTTTCTATATATATTAGTTGGCCAATTAATTTCTTTCTATTTATAATAGAGATGGGGTCTCTCTCTTGCTTAGGCTGGTTTCAAACTCCTGACCTTAAGCAATCCACCTGCATCGGCCTCCCGGAGTGCTAGGATTATAGGCGTGAGCCACTGCACTCAGCTGTCTATTTTCTTATCTAAGTACTTATCTCTCTACCTATATATTTTTAAAATAATAAACACATTAATAATATTCACAAAGTATAAATACAGTTCAACTAGCTAACAAGTTTTTTTAATATATTCATTACATTTAATATATTCTAACCACTTATCTGGCACTTTATCAAGGAGAAAAATAATAATGTTTACTATTTTCAACCAGTATATGAGGTATTTTGTTTTCACTTAGTTCAGATTGTTTTTAGACAACTGTTTCTTTTTAACCTAAATAAACAAGGAATTCATTGCATTTGTGACTTAATCACAGTTTTGCTCCCCAAATCACAACTGTTGAGTTGTCACAGTATTTTCCTACAACATGTGTTACTATCCACTTGGAAGTCAAAATTTTGTTCGCAATCATCAAGTATTTACTGCATACCAGTAAGATTCGGGGCATTTCTTGGGCTCCAGGCAAATAATCTGAAGTGGTTTAGAACAGAGATAATCTCAGAACATGTTGGACAACTCCCTCCATTGGTAGGTAAAGAAATTGATGCCCATAAAATGACTTACGAGCAAAGAGAAGCCAAGTTCACTGGCTACAGCCAGGCAGAGAATTCAAATTTCTGTTTACCACATCCCATTACTTAGTGTTTACAGGTTCCCTGTCCTCAAGTTATGGCCAAATTACTAGAAAACTTGCTTCTCTGTAGAACAGCTGATGGATTTGATTCTAAAGGCATTATTATGGCCTTTTATAAAGTTGTATTGAGACTTGCAGAAGGTCCTGTCTTCAATTCCACTAAAGATACAGCACTATTAATAGACAAAATAAAAAAGAAAAAGAAAATTTGTGATAGCCATAGCCCTATCTAAAGTTTGTGATGAAATCATTATATTATCCTGATTAAAGAAATTGCTCTCCTTTGGTCAATCTGCCCCAGCTATTATCTGAGAACATCTAATCAAAAAGTGCTGGGTGACATGTTCTAACAAGAAAAGATACAGTTGTGAGTTATTAGATGTTGGTTGACCCTTTATTTATAGTAGGAAAAAAACAAGCTGCAATAAGATATTCTCTGCAATAAGATATTCTTGAATCCAGGCATATTTCTCTGGAGACTGGCAATTTTAATTTTTAAACAATCAGTATATTTGTATGATATGATCCATCTTCATTTTACCTTATATTCAATAGCAATTAGAGAACAATCTTTTCATACAAGTAAAGAAGAGAGCTAAGCTGCTCTCTTAGGTAGTCTCTAAGTTAAGATACTACCTAATAAGTAGTATCTATGTGGATGCCAAATCCTAGAATTCTATAGGAAATTTCACTCATTTTTTTAAATTGCTATTTTTAAGCTGAAATTTCTGATCAATTGCCTTAATCTCCAATTCTCTTTGTTGTTATAAATTCAACCACAGAACAGCCAGGAATTAAGGAGCACTTTTAAAATGGAGAAAATTTCCATACATTTTGTCTCCAATTTGGCAAAATATCTTTTTGCTATTCCTTGAGATCCATTTGTATCACTCTAATTATTAAAAATAACATGCACACTTAAATACAAATTTGGCAAGATATGAATATTTAAATAATTTTAATATGGACACAATTCTGTTACTCTTCTTTGTCATACTAGAAAGATAGTGTACCTCTCCTTCCCTAGTAGAACTTTTCAAAAAATAAGCCCTCTGGTTCAAGGAAAGGTAAACAATACCTTTGGTGGTAATGATTTAGATTCTAGTTTTAATGGTTATCAATGATAAATGTGAAAAAGCAGAGGAAAGATAGAGTTTATAAAAGGATGTGGAGTAGATATTGCTTTGACCATGAAATAAGAAAGGTCTGAGAGATCCAGAGCAGTGAGGAAACTTGCCTCTTATCCCTGGCAAATTCCTGACAGGAAGACCGTGAGATCTCAGAGAATAGTGGCTGTGTGTGTGTTCCACCTGAGAAGATTGGACCAAAGGCACAGATCAGCCAAACAATAGACTGCTGGGTTGACCATTGTTCTGTGGCCTAGGAATGGTGCAGAAGCAGCAGTATGCTGATAGACCTGAAAGAGCCTTTCTCAGTGGTAATCAGTATTGATAGATGATTAATAGCATGAAATTCTCCTCTCACTTCTAAACCATGGTGCAATCCTCACTGAGGTTTGGGAAGAAATTTTGTTTCACCGTTGGTTAGGTGTTCAGGCTGTGCTGCAGGATAGATTATCACATGAGTGCAGCTAAGGTTAAAAGACAGATACATGCCACACAAAGAAAAAATTCAGTGCATGGTTCAAGGTCGTTGAGTACAGACAACACACACATACCAGGCTCAGGAGATACAGCCTTTACTTACAGCAAAAGAGGGAAGAGTACACTGGATCCAGCTCCTTGCAAGTTGTCTGTCCTCAGTGGCTGGTGGACCCATGCCACGGTCCTTATGGGCAGTGTGGTTGCACATGCCCGCACTTGGTACTGCAGTGGAAGAACCCTGACATCTCCCCTGTGGAATCTGAAATACAGAAAGCTGGGGGCATGTCTGAGGACTATTGAGACATGTACTCAAGTAGAACAAGTACACATTGAGTCTGAATAAAGGAAAGATATTCCCACACAAGGCCATAAAAACCAAGTACAATCTGCATGGGCCTTATTGCCTCTTGGTAAGGCAATGTTCCCAGCTCACAACCCACTCTTATGTGGCCCAATGGGGATGGAAAGAGTGTGTACAGGAGACTTTTTCCCAATAGGCTTCAAAAATCACAGCTAGATCATGACATCATTAATTTAGATGCTTTTTAAAACAAATGTGACATTTCCTGCTGAAAAGCATTGAAACCAGGCATATGATTTCTCAAAAATTATATAATAGCAAATATGATAGCAAATCTTTCCTGTCTAAAAAATAAAACTTTCCAAATAGACATTCAGAAACGGCTGACACCAACAAACTTATCTTCCCCTCTACCCTTTTATTCTGGCATTTTCTCTTACTCCTTTTTACCTACATTCTTTTTCCCTAAATAAAATTAAAAGCCATCCTATTTTCCTAAGCTTCTTCAACCTTATATCCACTGTCTGCTCATGTGCATGACTAACTTCTATTTAAATATCATGACCATCTATCTATCTCTATTTTACTTCCCTCGCAGACTTCTCCTTGACATCCTCACTGCTTCTACATCTCACTACTTCTCATTACATTCTCACTACTTCTCTATGACATCCTGAAATCTGCTTTGGTGTAAAACAATGGTAAATGTCAATATCTCAAACAAAGATATGTATTTGTATAAAAAGTCACTGGTTTTATATTCCCACATAGTCTAATATTTTGCTTATTATCAGTGACTCTTTATGACTATCTCTTTTTCTTATTTGTCTTTCTCCATCCTCTTTCTTCTAACCTGCTGATTTTTCAAATGTGTATACAGACACAGAGCTGTGTATCTACACACACACACACACACACACACAGAGCCAGTCTGTCCATTTTGACTTAGTGATTTACATTGACTATTTTTATAAAGAAAAAAAATTTCAGACCAATTATAAATAATAATAGTGTCTCTAAACATATAATATAGGTTCGCAAACTCATACTACTTTTTAGACAGTCTACATTTGTTGCTTAGTTAATTCAGAAAATAAATGGTTAAAATGCTGGCAGTTTAAAAATGGATTTTTGCTATTTTATTGTATGCTATAATGATTATTTGGAGAGCCTACCTATGCCACTGTCAGTTACTGGTTATCAATAATTAGTCCCCTTTGGGCTATAAAGGATTAACCACTTCTTAACTTCCTCTTAATCATGTATCTTGAACTCTTTGGCTTTACATTTCCTTCAGATAAAAATACAAAATCCTCTATCACAGAGCAATATTAGTCATACAAGAATGGAAAATCTTCTCATTAAAGCCCTGAAGCTCATTAGGGAAGTTTAAGTTATTCTAACACTTCTCTGATATTGTTGTATCCATATAATGAAGAGCCCTGACTTTCCTGCCAGTTAATTGTCTTATATGAGCTGACCTAAAGACCAAAGTACATTTTCTATGCTGTGCAGAAGATAGAGTTGTAGCTGTTTTTATTAAAGCAACTAATTAAAAATTTCTTTGCCAAAACACTCTTCTTCCCTTAGTGCCATTACATTAGCACATGTTTGTAAGCATGTTATAGATATACTTCATTTTAATACAACTGATGTGTTTCCAACAAGTCAGGGGTATTTTGAACCCATCTGAGGTGCAGAGAAGATTTCAGGCTGAAGGAAAACTGTGCAAAATACTCTGTTAAGCATTCTGACGTAAACACCTACCTCTAACGTATATTTTCTTATAAAGTCACGGTAGGAACACAACAATAATATCATTCTATAAAGCTGAAAGAGTACTGGCAAGGCAGAGACTACAATATAAGAAAGGAAATAAAGAAGACAAAAAGCCAAAAGAAATAGGACACACAGATTTGGTGATGTAAGAATAAGGATAGGGAAAGGAGAGAAATCTCACCTTCAGAAAGCAAGCCCACCTAAAACTGATTATCAAAGAAATTTGGAAATCATCTGAAGCAATAGCACAACTAGAAAAGTCATTTCAGAAAGGGAAGAAGACTCCTGTGTAGTCTACCCAAAAAGATCCCTTTTTTCATTAATCCCTGCAGTAAAAACGGTATTCATGGAGCTAACTAAAATGAGTCTTAATTTAAAAGTTTTATGTATCTCAAACTAAACAGCAAGCAGCATGACAAATGTTCTGCATTTTTTAAGTTCCAAGAGAACCACTGGTTAAACAAGTTAAACAAGTATTAAATTTTCCCACAAGCTTTTACTGTCTTAGTGTTTAAGTATGTTAACATATATAGTGAATCTTTAACAGAAAGACTGTGGAAACAAATTTTTGCTAAAATTATTTCAAGGTATTAAAGATCAGAGCACCACAAATTACAAAAAAAATTATATTAAAATACAAATTAAAATGCTATGTAGCAAAATGACATTGGAAGACTGTAAATAATTCAATATAAGAATCAGATTAAATCTAATTTATAATATTAAAATTTTGAAAACTCTAGTAGGACTAGACATATATGGCTAGTGTAGAATAAAGTGTTTGTTTCTGACAATATTATGAAGAGGAGAGAAGAGGAAAGGCACTGTGTGCCAATTAGAAAAAGCAATGGACCTGACTACTATGCAGGGCTCTAAAGCATTAAGAAATACACAGACATGAACATAACATAGTAACACACACTTATAATCTCAGCTATTTAGGAGGCTGAGTTGAGATGATCCCTTGAGCCCAGGAGTTCCAGACCAGGCTGGGCATCATATCAAGACTCTCACCTCAAAAAAAAATAAAGAAACATGGAGACAAATCAAATCATGTGGCTGTTTGACATCCTTCAGATTAAAATTGGGATAGGAATGCATATAGTCACAAGTTTCCATAAGCTTGAGGAGGAAAAACAAACAATAGATAGAAAAGGTCTAACTCCCCGAAGTGTTCAAACTGTTTTGGTTTTCTTAGCATATATATCAGACACTTTATAAAATGTTCCTCACTATTTATATGCATTGTTACTTCATAAAACACAGACGTTCTGGTATCATTGTACATAAGCTATGTTATGAAGGCTTTAAACTTTTCAATTACTGTAGATAGACAGGATCCTATTTTAATGGACATATGACCAGTGTGATCTGTGAAGTTAGGCCAGATTTTTTGCTGGAAACCCAGGTTTTCACTTAAGCAACTAGTGAATAGTGAACAAAGAATAAAGGGAAACCTGAGAGGCAGGCATAAGGAGTTGATAAGTTTAGTTGTCACCACATTGATCTGGAGGTGCCTGTGTGACATTGGGTGGAGATTTTCAGTAATTCATTGAATATTCACAACTTCAGTTTGAAAACAAGTTGGGCTAAAGATGAAGATTTGTGATTCATTAACAAATTATGGGAACTGAAACCAAGGAAGTAGTGAAGGAAGATCATTCAGATGCGCTGAGTATTGGCAATATTCAAATGATCTAAATATTCAAATGATCTTACAACAAGCAGGGCTTATTTTTGTCCAATTAGGATTAAAACTCTTCCCTCATCATCCAGCTGTGTTATTTGCAATTTTTAAAAAGGTAAAACTGGTGAGTAGAAAGCTAAGTAGCTCAAGGGCTGAAGATAAATGATAACATCTGACTATAATAGCTTCAGAATATCAATAGTAGATCAACACCCTTATTAACAAAAGTATGTAATTTAAATTCTATTTCACTTATTGTTTGAATTTATCACCAATACCAATCATCAAAGTGCTATAAATAAGAACTGTGTCTTCATTAAAATTTTTAGCACAAATTTATAAAAATTAAATTTTACTATTTTCAATTCATAATAATTTTGATGCTGATATCTTTTAATTAAAAAATTAACAATAGTTTGGGCAGGGGGGAGGGGGGAGGAGGGCGGGTATATACATACATAATGAGTGAGATGTGCACCATCTGGGGGATGGTCATGCTGGAAACTCAGACTTGTGGGGGGAGGAGGGGAAGGGCATTTATTGAAACCTTAAAATTTGTACCCCCATAATATGCTGAAATAAAAAAAAAAATAAAGTAAAGCGATTAATCAGCAGTTAGCAAAGAAAAAAAAAATTAACAATAGTAATTTTCTAATTTAAAATAAAAACTAAAAATTTCAGGAAATGTTGCATGTTTTGTATATAATACATTTTTTATTGAGCATGAGCAACTCTATTTTTTCCTCTGTAAATCAGCTAAAACTCAAAGTGACCTCCCATGAAGAGCAAATACACAAATTAAATTCATCTTTTAAACAAAATAATTTTTTCTAATCAGTGGACCTTCTCACAGGTATCTTAAGCACCCTGCTACCTCATAGCAAAATAAACCCTCAAGAAACTCAATGACACATTTAGACAGAACAAAATAAAATTATTTTAAAGTGTAAAGAGTTAATTTTTCCAAGGTTATAGCAAGATAAACCCTTAAGCCAAAAGAAATAATTTCTAATGGAGAAATTTAGCAGCCAGTAAGTGAGCATAATGGACAATAAGGATCTTACATACAAAGCTTCATATTACAACAAAACATAAGTTTGTTCATAATAGAAAATTAGAAAATAATCATCATCCTACATGAATGAATATCACTCTCTTTTCTTTTTAACTAAATGATCTCTGATATTAAGTCCTAGATGAAGAATGATTGATTCATTAACAATAAAGAAGGTTGTTTTATTCTCCTTGTGAACTTCCCCTTAGATGTCATCTGTTCACTAGATTATTTTAGAAGAGGACACATTACAAGGTATCTAGTAAGCAAAAGTTTTGGGGGTGTTTTTTGTTTTTTGTTTTGTGAGGGTTGTTTGTATGTTTGAGACAGGGTCTTGCCCTGTTGCCTGGGCCAGAGTGCAGTGGTGCCATCATAGCTCAGTGTAAGCTCAAACTCCTGAGCTCAAGCAATCCTCCTGCCTCGGCCTTCTGAGTAGCTAGGACTACAGGTGCATGTCACCACACCCAGATAAATTTTTTTTTTTGTATTTTTTATAGACAGGGTCTTGCTATGTTGCTCAGGCTGGTCTCGAACTCCTGGTCTCATGTGATTCTCCCACTTCAGCTGGGCTTCCAAAGTGCTAGGATTACAGGCATGAGCCACCATGCTCAACCAGCAAAGCTTTTTGAACCTGATTCAGGAAGATAGAAGATTAAATGTGTTTTGATATACTAAGAACTTATTTTTCCTTGCAAAAGTTAAAAGTAGAATCTGGCTCTTTTCCTTCTAAATGAAAGGGACTAGAAACAGATTCACAAGGCATAGGTAGGTAAGTCACAAGAGAGCTTTAATATTAGTCTTATCTTCCTGAGACCAAATGAGTTTTAAAAAAAATAAGAGTGGAGTGGGTTTTATCCAATGAAAGTTTATCATTTCTCAATATTATAAGCAGGTGTGAAACACAGTCAACGCCGGGGCCAGGGTCCGGTGCGGAGCGCCCCTCGCCCCTGGGAAACTGGGTGTGGCCAGAAGGGCAGCCGCCCCCTCCCCCTACATGCAACCCACATTCCTGGGGAACCTGGTGCTAAACCTTTACTAGACGTCCTGCTTCTGGGTCCGGGTTTAGTATGTAGCCGAGCAGCTCCCTCGCTGCGATCTATTGAAAGTCAGCCTTCGACACAAGGGTTTGTAAAAAAAGAGAAAATTAAAGAAAAAAAATTGTAAAAAATAAAATGTTTTACAAACACAGTCTACAGAAAAAAATAAAGGTATTATTATTCTGCCAATTTAAGAGTCTATTCAGAAATCATATCAGTCCATATCCTTTTTAGGCACTAAAAACTACACATCATCAAGAAACTTCCATAGGATCAACAGATACAGTATAGACCATAAAGTGGAGATTGTTAGTTTCTACCAAAACATACTCTCCCTTTATTCCTGGACACAAGACTAAACGCCATTTTCCAGCCTCCTTTTCATAATGAAACCATATGACTGTTTTTCCCCATAGAATATAATGTGATATACACCTTTTATGAACCTAAGTCTTAGGACTCTGAGTACTCTTCCAACATGTTATTTTCCCCCTTATCATCAGCTGGGATTCACAGAGACCCTGTCTCCACCATGCAGAAGATGAGACCCCTAGAGGATTATAGGCCAACCAACAGAAAGAACCTAGATTCCTGAATGACTTTCATGGTGCAGAGTTGAGCTACTTAGTTTGGATTGTTATGTTAATAGAAAATCAAATTCTATTTTCTTAACTTACTGAATCATTGTTCTCCTTGTTATAACCTATCTAATGCAGATGAATATATCCTGTTCACTGAGACTGTCAAAGAAAAATTCCATCATCAGTACTTCTTTCATCATCCTTGGTCAATATATGCCTGGCTCTAATTGGGAGTGTCCAAACATTCATATATTCAAGTACATGCAATCTTTGAAAATGGATAGCTATGGATTAATAAAATGTGGTATATGTATACCATGGAGCTCTACTCAACAACCAAAAACAATGATCTAGCACCTCTTGTGTCATCCTACAAGCACCTCTTGTAACATCTTCTATCATCTCATGAAGTACCACAAGAATGGAAAAACAAGCACCATATATACTCTCCATTAAATTGGTATTAACTGACTTAACTGACCAACACGTAAGTGCACATATAGTAGTAGCATTCATCTTCATTGGGTCGGGCAGGTGGGATGTCGGAGGAGGGGATGAATATATTCACACCTAATAGGTACAGTGCACACCATCTGGGGGATGGGCACACTTGAAGCTCTGATTTGGGTGGAGCAAAGGCAATATATGTAAGCTAAACATTTGTAGCCCCACAATATGCTGAAATTAAAAAAAAGAAAAAATATGGATAGCTAAAAGCTAACCCTACAAATATAATCCAAACATGGCAATGCCCCCTAAATTCAACAGCTGTATATAATCAAGTTTCATAATTCAACTTTATATAAAAACTTGGAACTTCCAGATTACTTAGGGGGCAATCTAGTGACTAATAAAAGAAAGACTTATTATAAAGTGACATTTAGCATTTTAAAAAATAATTTAGATCTTTTTCAACAAGCAGATATCCATAATGGTCTAGTTTTTTATTTTATTTTAGGAGTTGCATGACTATAGGTGAATTACTTCCAAACTAATTTATGGTATTTCAGGAATTCCTGAAAAGATCACTTCCTCAGCTTCTCGATGTCTCCCTTATATACTCAAAAATGCCTAACTTTCCCTTAATAGAGTAAAATGTCTTTTATTGCCCACTTCAAGTTAAGGTTTGAGATAATATTCTGAAGAGAAAGAAAAAGCAATTTGAATTCATATCCAGTTATAAATTATTGATTTGAGATGTTTTTTCCAAAAATAGTTTTTATTGGAAGATAGAGTGAGTGGAAAAGTAAAAATGAGAAAGGTATTGCTTCAGATGAAAAGGTATAATTCATCTACTTTTCAATTTTGTTAGAACTGACTGGGTCTACTGTAAATGAAATAGTAGCAAAAAGACAATAAATTGATAGAATGGCAAAATTGTCAGCCAGAGAAGGGGGGACACAGCATTAACAAGAGGTGTGTGACTAAATCAATAGGTTAGAATCAGTTTTGTACAGATGCAGTTAACAACCTATTATTTTTCCAAGGATTTATATAAGGAGCTCAGTTTCTTCCCTCAAAATTTATCCCACTTGATCCTTGATAGTTAAAATTATTTTGTTAAATTGACAATAATCCAGGATATTTAATATTTTTGAGCCAGTTCTCCCATTGATAAAAAAACAAAAATACCTACATTACAAACTCATTTTAGAGTTATAGAAAATTATACACATGGAGTGCCATCACAATTCCTAGCATACATCAGGAACTCAAATTTTTTTCTTCTTTCTTTTCACTCTTTCATTATTACATGAAATGCAAAGTTCCTCAAGTACTTTCTTTGCCTAAGCTAAATACCAGAATCCAACAAAAGATATACAGTTACCATGAATATTCCAGCCTTACTTTGCTAACTTCCCATTATAATTATAATAGCTAACATTTGAAGTATGCATACAACTTTATGCCACAATCTTTAAAAGGTTTTACAGAGGCAAAAACTGGAAATTCATCAACTAAGTAACTTGCTGAGGCCATACGGCTGGTAAATTGAAGAGCTAGAGTTTTCATGCATGCAATCTAACTCCAGAGCCCATGCTTCTAGAATTTATTTTCATAATAGTCTGTCTGTACATAAAATTTCACAGTACTATTTGCATATTTGCTATCTAACAGCTCTTTAAAAGATTCACCAAAGAGCTGAGTACGGTGACACCCTACTATAGTCCCAGCTACTCGGAGGCTGTGGCAGGAAGATTGCTGGAGTCCAGGAGTTCAAGGCTGTAGTGAGCTATGATCGTGCCTGTGAGTAGCCACAGCATTCCAATCTGGGCAACATAGCAAAACTCTGTCTACAAAATAAATAAATGAATAAATAAAGATCCACTCTAAACTTATCTCTTTATAATCCCCATATTGAATACAGCCTTATTTTCATTTCATTATTTTATTGGCCTTATCATGTTTATCAAACATTGCCACAGTTAATCTAAGAGTCAATTTTCTTATAAGTGTAATAACAAGAGATTTTTTAAACTATTAAAGATTAGAGCTTAAGGGAGTTAAAAACAAATCTGCAAGTTTACTTTTTTGCTTCTAAATTGGGCATGATCCTTAACTATTTAGAACATATTAAACAGTGAGTATTTAAATCTCAGCTATTCTACCTAGCTCATCATCTTACAAAATTAACTATTTAAATGATGTTTTTTCATAATGATCTCCAAATCTCCTGAATTCAGTTCAGTGGGTTTTATTCAGTATGAATATTTCTTCTCATATATTTTTGTGGAGCTGGACATCATTCCAGGAAAATGTTGTCTTAATGAATAGTGACATTCCTTATTACATAGAACATTAGATAAAAGTAAAAGTAGACTAGATTTTAATTATAGGCTGTGCCACATCTTATGTTAACTTAAATGACATCTCTTCTACAAAGCCTTTTCTAAACCTGAAGACTCAAGTGACTTTCCCCTGTATTTCCATAGTACCAAGGGCATACCTCCAAGGAGGCACTAATTTTATGGTAAACATGACTCTGTGTTCATCTCCTCCACCAGACTCAGTTCCATTTGAGTAGGTACTAAATTTTGTTAATTACTCTATCTTCATCACCTGGTATAGTATTTGATGCAGAGTAGATAATTATTATACGTTCACTTAATGAGCAAATAATCAACTATGGTGGGCAATCTACATTAAAGTTATTAATCATTTCCAATCCATTCATGGAAATTAATATAGACATTTATCAGATACAGTACTTAATTCCTTCCTTATAAGGCATCATTGTATATTTTAACTTTCCAACAACAGTAGAATGGGATAGAGATAATGTAAAGTTACATGTTTCCAAACCACCAGCATTTTATCAGACACCACAAAGAAATTTGAAACCATAATGTAATATTTGAATTTCTTTGCGACTAGAGTTTAAACATAAATCAAAAGTTGGTTCCAAGTCTATCTGGTTTTTAAATCAACTTACAGTGTTCCAAAATGTTAATATCCCTCAGTAGCTCACAGCATGCCACTCTCAGCCTTAATTTGGTATTATTTCATAGCAATGTTGCAATTACAATTTAGTCCATATTGATCAGTAAAACTTAAAGGGCAACATTAATTAATGGAAATAGTAAAGGGCAAAAAATTAATATGATGACACATCCAAAATGCTTAGAGTGTAGAGCAGCACTTTTATTTTGAGATTATCCATGTTGATTTGCAAAAGAACAGAAGGAGGAATCTTTGAATAAAGCTGAATTTCAACACACTAAATTGTATGTCAACATTTTTAAAAAAATAATTACTGAAAATGACCACAAGTGAGTCTCATTATAGATTTGAAACTTCTGACTAATAGACCTAACAATGACTAATGACATTACAAATAAGCTGTGAAGAAAATGTACAGCAGCTGCATTAGAATATGCCTTCCAAGTTTATGTGTGGATTTATACCAAAACCTAATAAAAAACTATATGACTCATTTTTATTAAAATGCATGAAAAGTTTTAGACATCACACCATGGCAAGTAGATAAAATGTTTTCAGTTTAGAAGATTTTCTGGTAAATTTTATTTTGAATACTTAAAGGAACCACATCATAGTCAAACAATTAATTCAATATATTTGAACAATTTGCGATGACTTAATATCACTCAAAGGTAAGTAGTTGGTGACAAGAAGTAGTCTCATTTTGGGGAGAGTTTGTGTGACTTTCAGATTTCCAACATAACTCAAATCCAGAATTAAAATTAGAATCTTACATTTGCTATTTGTAAACCTCCATTACTTACATTTCACTTGCTTTTGATAATAAATTTCTGGGCTAGACCTGGCAGATGTATTGAACTCCATTTTAGACAGTAAGAGCATGAGAGATATTAGAATAAGAAACCCAAATTCAAACAATTATTAAGTCTCAGAATGGAGCCTAGGATTTGGGTCTTCTGATGTTCAATAGTCTTTCCACTAAATGCTGGTTCACAGACTTTTTCAGCTACTAAAATACACATATCTTATCAATTAAGAGTCTCAATTAGGAGTCTTTTTGTAAAATACTTAAATATGTGATAAGCCATATCAAAACTAGGTAATTTTTAAGGTCTCTCCTACTCCGCCATTCCAAGAATGGCACACCATGAGTACAATAAATGGGAGAAATGACAGACTCCTCATATGAAACCTATACCAACAACATTATGATTGCCAGAAAAAGTAGTTAGGAGTGATAATGAGTTCTCATAGGTTATAAAAGAAGTTTTAAAAACCCACATTTTTATAAGCTACATTTGGAAGGCTCCCTACAATGTAGTTAGGTTTGAAATTATCATTTTGAACAATTTGCAGAAATGCAAATGTAACTCTATGAGTTACTTTAAAATAAAACAAGCCTCTATATCTTTTGGTTGCATTTATCTCAGTTAGAGTTGTATCTTTTCAGATTATATTTTACTTTTACCCTGGAACACTTTTTCTCTAAACTAGATTCTAGAACTATTAGAACAAAACAAAACATAAAAATCAGTATTTCTGACTGGTTTGTAAGCTATTTAATATCTTTGATCCAAGAAGTTTAGCTACCCTAAGATTTTAGGTACCCCATGCCACTCAAGCAGTCATTTGAACTGTGTTTTTTTCATTATTGTGAGCTTTAATGTTAATACTTCAGACCTATAGAGACATTCCACAAACATAAACATGTAATCAATTCATGGTGAGCAATGAAAACAGATGCTCTTCTACTCTAGGGGATGATTTATAACAGAAAAATAGTAACCATTAGAGAAAAAAACATGTTCTTGTTTCCCAGAGTAAAGATCTCGATGGTAGCACTTTGTTAGAAAACCAGGACTTCAGACCAAAACAAGGAAGTTTCCTAGTGTAAATAAATAGCCTCTTCTATCATGTTAGGAGATAGTTTCAAAAGAACAAACCATGTAATGACTGGAAGGCAAACAATGTGATTGCTTCAAAACAGACACTGGACACACAGAGGCGAGAGTTCAGGGACAGATAGCAGCAGCAGTGGAAAGTCAGGATGAACTGGTTAGAGCTTACAAACAGAAAGTAAAGTGGGAGAGCAAAGGCAATAGAAAGGCAGCCCAGTTCTCAATGCGCAGAGAATCCAGAAACTGGGTTGTAAATACGGTGCTCTGGAGAGAAAGTGGAAGGATAAAATGAGATGGGGAAAGTAATGGAGTAATATTCCAGCCTAGAGTACAAAGACCTGGATTTGACACTTATCTCCACCATCTGCCACCTACATGACCTTGCTCAGGTTATATCAGTTTTCTCAGCTGTAGACTAGGGTGAAAAATGGTGAAAAGAATAATAAAAGCATTTGTTTCATGGGTGCCATAAATATCGAGATAATTAATAAAAATAATTAGCACAATGAACTACTCAATACAAGGCAGCTATTACTATAGCAGGAAATCATTGAGTCCTTTGTAGCTTCAAAGGAAAGCTAGGACATAAGACACAGGAGACCCAGAAAAAAAAATAAAATAAAATACTGACTTAGTCACACCTAAGTAGGGAATCAAACTACTTGATATTCTTATTTACCAGGGAACCTAAGGCAAGTTATTTAATCTATTTGTACCTCAGTTTCCTCATCTGTAAAATAAGAACTATAAAACAACAACAACCACATGAAGTTATTATTAGGGCAGAGTGAATTGCTCTTCAAGCTCTCAGGACAGTGACTGACATTTATTTTTTATGTAATTGTCTTTACATTAACAAATAAGTAAAGAGTATCAGCACCCTAGAGAAGAGAAATTGGTGATCAAAATTCATGAATATGTTTTTAATTGTTATTATTACTTAACATACTTCATTAGTTTAATTTTAAAGATTAGATATAGTGTGGCTTATTTATTCTTTAGTATCTTTCCATTAGTCTTGGATAGGATGGTAGAAATAGGACCACAATTTATTTTTCTTAAGTATACCAGGCTATTACACTAACATATTACCTAAAATTATCTTTTTCATTACCATAATATGATGTAATTTAAGGAGAACCAATAGGCTTTGCCTTTGAAAATACTTTTCCCTAACACTTCCCTCAAATCTCCTCCATGATTATAACCTACCTGCTCTATAAGCATCAAAAGCCCCTCTTATTGTGAAACTGATGTCCACCAGCTGGATTTGGTAAATACTTAGTAAATCCCAATCTGTAAGTTTTTAAATAGAATACACTAGAATAGAAAATATCAGCATGCATCACACATAATAAAGGTATAATTTCAGAAAATTGTTATTTCAGTTGCACATGTGTCTGTATATAGATATATGTATTTGTGACCTGGCTGATGAAATAAACCATGTTTCTTACTATGGGTTTAGAGAAGAGCATTCTCAACACCACCACTCTAAGACAGATAATAACATTAAGAACTTAACCCAAGTTGGAATTAGTTTACCAAAGTGGTATGAGTTACTCAATCGGACTGAACACCTCAAGTTTTTGGTGAATGAAGCCTGAGAGAAGAGAAAATTGCAGTGCATTGGTGCTACCTGCAAACTTAGGGAAGGGCATTGCAGTGGAGAACATGAAACATGCATAAGGCAGCATGAGCTGCTGAACACTGAAACTGAGGAAGCTAAAGTAGTCACATTAAAATAGCGATTAGAGGACGGGCGCGGTGGCTCAAGCCTGTAATCCTAGCTCTCTGGGAGGCCGAGGTGGGCGGATCGTTTGAGCTCAGGAGTTCAAGACAAGCCTGAGCAAGAGCGAGACCCCATCTCTACTATAAATAGAAAGAAATTAATTGGCCAACTAAAAAATATATATATATTTTAATAATATATATAATATATAAAAATTAGCCGGGCATGGTGGCACATGCCTGTAGTCCCAGCTACTTGGGAGGCTGAGGCAGCAGGATTGCTTGAGCCCAGGAGTTTGAGGTTGTTGTGAGCTAGGCTGACGCCATGACACTCACTCTAGCCTGGGCAATAAAGTGAAACTCTGTCTCAAAAAAAAAAAAAATAGCGATTAGAGTTAACAAAAAGTTTCAAATTTCTATATTTTAAAGCCTTGTCCAGGAATCCTCTGTCTATGGCTATACATATAAAACAAAGATGTTACACCTAAATGGAAAAAAACTTATTAGCTCCTGCTCTTTCTTCCTTCATAGATGAACCAAAGGATGGGACCTATGAGAGCAATTTGAGTTTGTTGAAATAAGTCATCATGGTAGGAGTTACCTGCTGCCCAGGAAGAGCTAAAGATTAGGATCACTTGACACCTACACACACACACACACACATGCACACACAGAGCCTTCAGGTCATCAAAATGCCAGTTTTTAATAAAAGGCTTATATTAATTTATCCTAAGAATCTACCATAGTGTCTGTCAGGTCCTCTATATATGCTTTTCACTCTCTCTCCCCTGGATGCACTCTTTTTCCTTCTTACCATCTTCAGTTCCAAGACAAATTATTGCAATTGCTTCTTCCATCCCCAATTCCCTTACTCTTCTCATTCATACAAGTTTGGCTGAACCATAACCCTGGCTATATGTTATTTTCTGTCTTGCTAGTTCTGGAACCCCAGCAAGTTAGCATGGCTTGAGAAGCCATACAGCATGTGAATTGGTCTCAGGTAAATTCACAAATGTGAATCTCAGGTGGATCCGTAATGCTGACCAGTCATCACACTACGTTTGCCTGGTCTGTTTACTCTCTGGCTCTCCTTGGTGATGCTTTCACACCTAATCCTTCCTCTTCACATTCCAAGCACTTCCATTATAACCATGCTCAGGCTTAGCTGACCTTGCTTCCTAGTCCATTGGGAAAATTGAAGTAATCAGAAAAGAATATCCACAGCCTGCCGTACTGGGCTGTTTCTCCTGTAATGAAAGATGACAAAGAGCTTCTCCCACCTTGTGCACTTGATCCCATCTCACTTCCTCACTGAAGGACACACCTCCAGCAATTCTCCCCCTTCTCTCCTATACCGACACAATTTCCCTTTCTACTGGACCATTTCCATCAGCAATTAAACATACTTTTTTTTTCTTATTAAAAAAACTCACTTGACTCAACCTCCCCTCTAGCTAATGCCTCTTTTCTCACTTCCCTTTCAGCAAAACTGTTCTATAAACTGTCTATAATCTATCTCAAATTATTCTCTTCCCATTGATTTTTAATCATCACAAAAGAGTCTTTCATCTCCACTGTTCTAACAAATCTTCTCATGGTTACAAATAACCTTCATATTACTAAATCCAGTCAATTTTTTCTCCTCGTCTCACTTGGCCTGTCAGCAACATTTGACATAATTGATCACCAACGCTGCTTTCTTTGGCTTCCAGGTCACCATACACTATTGGTTTTCCTCTAATCTCAATTACTACTCCTTCTCAGTATCCTCTTGATCCTTCTCCTTCTCCCAACATCTTAACATTGGAGTTCTCCAGGACTCAGTCCTTAGTCTACTCCCTCTACTCCCATATAAATCCTTAGTCCTTATATGCTACTCCCTTGGTTATCTCATCCACTCTTACTGACATTTTTTTTCTATTTATACTGATAACCCACAAAGTTTATATCCAGCCCAGACCTATCTTCTGAAATATAGACACGCATATTCAACTGTCCACTAAACGTTACCACTTGGATGACAACTAGACATTTTAAGCTTAACATAACCAAAACCAGCATTTTAATGTCATCTCCACACCTGGTTCATTCAAAGTCTCCTTCTTCTCAGTAGATTGGAATTCTATTTTTCCCATTGTTCAGGCCACAAGTTTTCTAATCAATTTTGATTCTTCTTTTTCTTTTATTGCTCATGTTTATCCCATCATCCAAACCTATAGACTCCACTTTCAAAATACAAACAAAATACAACTTCTTCTTATCATCTGCACTGCTACTGACCTAGTCCAAGATCCATATAATCTCTCCCTTATATTGTTGCAACCTCTTTCCAATTTTTTTTTTTGTTTTGTTTTTGTTTTTTTTTTGAGACAGAGTTTCACTTTATTGCCCAGGCTAGAGTGAGTGCCGTGGCGTCAGCCTAGCTCACAGCAACCTCAAACTCCTGGGCTCAAGCAATCCTGCTGCCTCAGCCTCCCAAGTAGCTGGGACTACAGGCATGTGCCACCATGCCCAGCTAATTTTTTCTATATATATTTTAGTTGGCCAATTAATTTCTTTCTATTTATAGTAGAGAT